>ML803376.1:81423-154305 GCA_009831015.1 Picea engelmannii
TTGATAGTTAATGTGAGCGTACCTTCTGTGCCAAAGCTCATTGGGGTTGACTTCGTTGTGTACAAGAGATTCTTCATTTTGTTCTAGTAGTCTATACAAATTTCCTTCACGACTTCCAATAACCCTAGCATTCTCTATGCTGGAGTCTTTATGCCATGATAACACCTTTCCATCCATGAAAGCTATTCCGTTTCCCTTGTCTTCTAGGCAAGATATCGATACAATATTCTTTTCTAAACCAGGTACATATAAAACATTGCTTAAGTGAACATAGTTACCTGTTTTCATTTTGATGGAGGCTTGTCCAAATCCTTCCACGGGGTAAGTGGTTTTGTCTCCAAGCTCTACCTTGTACGAGGTCTTCTTCTCATTTAGATTTGAGATTCTGGCTTGATATACCGTCATGTGCCTAGAAGCTCTGTTATTGATTATCCACATGTCATCTTCAATCATTCCAGTGAATGTTGAGTAGTGTAGAAGATTGATTATTTTACTCATGTCTTCGGTTGACTGGTAATTGGTCATGCCTTGATCCAAAACTTCAACTTCGTTGTTTTTGTCTTCTGAGAAAGCCAAAAGGTGCGCTAAGTTAGGGTGCATCTGAATATCTTCTCTTTGAGCGAGATGCTCCATCACAAGGTGTCAGATCTGATATTTAGGGTTTTTGCAACTGCTCCTGCTAGTAACCCTATTGGCAGTGTCTTGGAAGCTGCTTCTGCTAGTAACCCTAGTGGCAGTGTCTTGGAAGCTGCTTCTGCTAGTAACCCTAGTGGCAGTTCCTCAACGAGCTCAATATCGTAGCGGCTAGGTTTCCTTCTAGCGTTTAGATTGAATGAAGGAGTTGTGGGCCCATAACCTGTTATAATATGAAGGATCGTGGGAATAATTTTTCATGCTTAGGTAGAAGCCCCACCTTGGCTTCAAACTGGAAACATCTTAAAAGAATAAAATGAAATAAATGGGCTTGGAAAAAGGTTGCATTGAAAATGAAGGTGCAACACACCCTCTACAAAGGCACCCATAGATGAGACACTACAACCCCTTGCATGTCATGAACACCATGCCCAAAAGTATCCCCCCCATCCATGACACCTCATCCACATGACTTGAAAATAGGTCCCCTTGGGAAACACTCCTAAACTTGAGTTACAATTCACCCAATAGGTCACTTTGTCAACCCTCACATACCTAAACTTGGCAAATTGCGTAGGGTCTTTGAGCATTTGTTTATTTTGATGAGGTAGTTTGGATGTGCTTGCTTAGATGTCTCATTTTCTGCTTTGATTTACTCATCGTGGTGCATTTGACTTGAGACCCTTGGAGGGCGTATCCATTTGTCTTTGGAAGACCCAATTGGTGGACAATATTGGAAGAACAAGCCTAGCTTGGGCTTCCATGGGGCTTGAAGCCCACATGTTAGATGCCAAGGGCCCACACTCTGGATGACGATGACATGACTTTGGAGGCCTAAAGGACACCTTGAAGGATCTTTCCCAACCCGTACATTCCAAACGACTTGCTTGAATGGGCCAAAATGTCACCCTTTAAGGGCTTGACGTCACCTTAGGGATAGGGTTTGGTGGTGATTGGAGACACTTGGCATGCTTTGAAGGAAGAGGCCCATGGATCGTGGAAGAAAGGATTGGTTTGAAGACTATTGGACTTTGGAGGCTGAGCTTTCCCTTCTCCAACTCAACGACTTGACCAAAAGTGCTAAACATTGTCCAAAAGAAGGATGACGTCATGTTTATAAGGTTTCTCTTATGTGCAAAATAGGAATTAAATAATATTACTTTTGTAAAGGGGTAAGATAACGATTGTTGACCCCTTATCTTGTGTTTTACGCTAAGTTTTGTGGAGAAACATGTCTTAGAACATTTTGTATAAATGGAGATCATTTGTATTTCATTTTGACATATCTCTCCAATTGTGAGAAGACTACATTGGCTGAAATTTGCGCCCTACTTGGGAAAATCTCTTTATCTCTCTTGGTTACATTATGTTATGATGGTTTATCTTTGCTATTGGATGGATGGATGATGCGCTATCTCTCTTGGACATTTTTTTCTTTCTTTATGGTGGAATTTGCTTGGTGAACTACAGTTTCATCTTGTTAATGCTTCAACTAGGTGAGGATTGCATGTTTATTGATCTCTTTTCTTGGTTGTAAGGTTAATGTGATGATTTATTTGGGAGTATAAGGGCATGCAACCCCATCTAAGTCCATTGTAATTTTTTAAAATAATTTTTTGTGCAAAGGATACTAGGAGGAGTAAAAGAGTTTACACCCTCCCAGGTTTGCGTTGTTTGTTAGGATTTCCCTTGGGTAGTAAAAGGGCATACAACCCCAAAAAAGTAACTCATACAACCTGTTTAATAAAGAGACTCCATTTACACAATAGAAAGACACAAGAGACTCCATTTACACAATAGAAAGACACTAATCTTCATGCATTGGAGAATTAAATTGTTGCATTGGTAATCATGAAAAGTTGAGATATTGAGATTGTCCAAGTTGGAATTTGTTCTTTGTGTTCTAAGCTTGCTAAGGCCACAAAGGCGTCTTTTTTATCCAAGTAGTTCTTGTTGTTGTTATAAATTTAATCTAAAACCATTAGGGATACAAAAATCCCTAAACAAATTTCTAAATAACTCTCTTTTCAACTGTCAAAAGTTGATAGTAATTCGCCCCTATGGTATACTAGTTCCAACACACTTTTTGGGTGGATTATTTGCAGGTTTTGGTGAAAGATTTTCTTGTTGTAACAACTTTTTTTCTACATCCATAAGGCTGATAAAGTATCTCTGCAACACTTGTTTATAACAACCTTACATTTGTGCTAAAGTCTTTCTCTTTCAGTCTTGAGTTGTACTAGTCATATCTAACTTAGCTCTTGTATCATTATCTTGACTTTTGGCACTTATTTAGCAGCTATAATAATCATTTATTCGTGGATATATATTTTTGTTGATTGTTTCAATTAGGGACAACAAGCTTAACTTGCTTGTCCACCTAACATATAGCTCGTGCAATTGGCGTTTCTTGTATCTCGAGCATGTATAAATACTTTTAGCAAGTACCCAAGGACTTGGAAACATTAAACCACTCCTGAAACTCTTTCCCATGTCTTATTCCATATAACAACTTGACCTATAGAGAAATCCATTCCATCATCTTAACTTTCATCTCAGTTCCCCCTAGGCTCACCCAGAAGTCCCCCTTGAGGTGATCACTTCACCTATAAAGTGACATGAATACCTATCTAAGGTGACACTGGATATGTGTTCTCTTAGTTGTCACCATATTGTGGTTTGGGTCAGGCTTTTCCCAACCTACAACTTGTGCAATAACATTTTGGCATCATTGTCGGGGAGAATTTTGAATCCTCTTCTGAACCTTAACGACACTTTTTCAAGCTATCCCAAGGCCTTTCCCTAGTTTGCTCCGTGACTCCACCTGAGGGAAGTTCTCTCCCCCCTTTTTCTTTGATGAAACTTCTAGGTTCATCTGGTGACTCCACAACCTAAGAACCCACCTTTCCCTGATTACCCTTTCCATCTTCTAAACCATGGAGTTATATGATGAAAACATGCTGAAAAGGTGGAATGATATCCCAAAGTTTGATGGTAACCCGTGTTCGGACATTACACATGTTGAGTTTACTGAATATATTTATTGGTATCAGATAACCCAGGGTGATGAATCAATGCAATTGTTCCTGACATCCATGGATAAGAAAAATAAGAATTTGATCAAACATTCTTGTATCTCAAAGGATTTAACCATCCTCATCCAAGAATTCCTCACATATTGTGGACCGAAGTTCCAATAATTTGAAGAAATGGTTCAAAACCTTGAGGATGATTTTCAAGAAAGGATGTTTCCTTTAGATCTAATTGAGCATTTGAGGGAAATTTCCTTTGAAGGACATCTCTATAAAGAAGATGATGTTGATGATGAAGACCCAAATAAGAAATCAATATCCATTCTCCCGCCTAATGAAGATGAAGTGTGTTCAGGAAAAGGTATGAATTACCTTACTCAATCATTTTCAAATATTGTCTGGCTAGGACAAGATAGTTGGGAATGTCACCTTGGGTTTTATAGCCTCAAAAATATTCTCCCAATCCGTAAGTATTAATTACTAAGATCGAGGCTGATTTATTAATGAAAAGAATTTTGCAATATAAAATAAATTTTATATAAGTTTATGAAATATACAAAGATTACAGAAAGTAAACATGCAGATCAAAAAGCGAAAAGTAACCAAGTTATAATTACACATATATAAGACAAAATAACAATCTGATTTATTTCATTCTAAGATATCAAAAGTGTATTTCTCTTTACAAAACCCCTGTAAGGGCATGGACCAAAGTGTGATTTAGAGATCCCCGATGAACACCATACAAAAAGACTCCGACAATCAAGCAAAACTGAAATTTATAATTTGGATCTGTTAGAGTCAGAAGTCACTCTTGGATTGTGACAAGAGTAGAGCCCAACGCCCATCAGTTTTATGTCACGATAAATTTAATGGGTGATCAAATGGGTAGAGACTCAGGAAGGTATCGCTCTAACTCAAGGACTAGATATAGTCTGTAAAGAACAAAGGAGGTATTGATCCAACTTCAATCAGTGAATGATTGCAAAATGAGTAGGTGGAAGACTTGGTGAGAGGAGTGAGCAAAACTACCTCAGGAAACAGGCCTTTCAGCAGTTTGCAGAAGAAAAACTCTGAATGCAAGATCCTCTTGGTTCAGAGTTTCGAAGAGCTAAAGGGGTGACTTGACTGGATCCTCTAATTCCAAGTCATTCAGCATTGAGAAAACCACAAGGACCGATTAGAAACAATGCAATTGTTACAGTGATCCAACCTACATCATCCTATAACAGATACAACTCGACTGGATGCTCCAATTCCGAGCTGTTCTAATATAGTATAAACAAAGACATGGAAAGAAACTGACATTCATAAGGTAAGAAGTCTTAGATGTTAATACATAACCAGAATAACCAGTGCTTCGTTAAAATTTTTACAATCGGGAGCCTTTCTCAACCCTCGATCCTTAACAAAATACAAAAACTGAGTACATATACTCAGAAAAATTCGCCTAATAGAGGCGTGCTTGGTCCTCCAAGGCGTGGCATCCCTTCAGTCAAACTCAGACGGATATCCTTCATCAGACGCCACTTTAATTGTGCATGGCTCTTGCAAGGGGGGTAGCTGAGACATTAAATGCCGAGTTAGCATGTGCAAACTTCTTTGGCTAGTCGAGGACTCGTCATGGCTTCTTTGGAAAAATCGGCACACAGGATCGTCTCGGGCAGATTGCTTGATAGATCCTCCATACCTTACACTTAATGAGTGAGGAGAGGTTTCAACCACCTCCTCCCACCTTCATTTACTCCCAGCAGGAACTAGGATTGAGATCGAATTGGATTGGCACCTGGATATCACAACGATCCCTTCTATGACTAAACTCGATGCTTTTGGCCCCTCTTGCACAACTCTTTCTATTTCCCAAGTGATCACGGGCCGTGACCCTGCGCTTATCGTCAAAGGCGCTTTTGGTGTTTCAGGGTTCGTGTATAGGAAGGAGCAGATCCTTGCTTTTCAAAGTCACGATGGGCGAAATGCCGAGATGGCCTAACTAGGTGCCACGCGCCCCTCTCTGATCTGACGGTCCTGAACTCATTCGGTGATACTGTGGGCCCCAGTCCCGAACGCCTTCGACACTTCGCGTCTCATGGATGGGAGGGAGCTACTCCTTGTGCTTCGAAGTCGCGATGGGCGAAAAGGCGAAGAGCCTAATCGTGCACCACGTGTTCCTCTTGGATGGACGGTTGAGACTGCTCCATGATACTATGGGCCTAGGTCCTGGATGCTCTCGACACTTCGCGTCTTGGGGATATGAAGGAGCTTCTCCTTGTGCTTCGAAGTCACGATGGGTGAAAAGGAGAAGAGCCTAATCATGCGCCACGTTTCCCTGCAGGATGGACGGCTGAGATGACGTCAGCGGCTTCACTATGAAAGTCCAGAAAGGCCCCACCCATGGCTCAGATCTTACGCCGCGTATCTTTTAGATGATCGACTGAGATGGTTTTATCATTAAAAGGGGGGCCACCTCCATTCATTGGCTCGCTTGACGTGACCTGGCGCTAGGACCGTGGGCTAAGTCCAAAGGTACCTTCGACATTTTGCATTTCGGCAATTTCAACCGCAATAGATGAGAGATCCCTTGTCTCTTAAAATGTCGATTCCCGAAATGCCGATTGGCTGCCACCTGCCCCAACTGAATCAGATGACCCATACTTTGTCTTGAAATATAGGTTCTATCTCTTGCGCTATATCTTAGGTAACTTGGTAGCCCTGAAATCCTGATGACCGTCGATCATCTCTATAGATGGATCTCGACCGCTGACAACAAAACTTCGCCCGCTCGCTTGACTTGTAACCTGAAATGAGATTTTTCCATGCTGCGCTTGGGTGCTTCTCATGCAACTTGCAGACCTGGGTACTTCTGTGTCCAAGACAAAAATTTTTGCTAACATTAGGCTCCATGGGGGATAGAGTCGTCCCTGTGATGCTCTAAGAACTCATTTGCAGCTTCAGTGCCTTGATATTGGGCTATGGAGTCATTTACTAAGCCGAAAAATAAAAAATGAAAATGAACAAAGAACCAAAAGGACAATATTTACAAACAAAGGATCCATCTAAGGCTCAAACAAAACATTTCTTCAGAAAATGCCCATTTACTGGGCTGTTGAAAACCTCTTCACCCTCCAAATCTTGCAACCTGTACGTGTTGTTTGAGAAAACCTCAGAGATTTTGAAGGGGCCGATCCATAGGGCATCAAACTTGTTGTGTTTTCCCTTATCCTGTATGGGTGCATCCCACTTAAGCACCAAATCCTTGATCTCAAACTCTTTCTTCTTGACCTTCCTGTCAAAAGCCAGTTTGACCTTCTGCTGATAGTCCTGAATTCTGTCCATTACCTGCTCTCTGGCCTGTTGGACTTGCACCAGTTGATGAACTCTTTTGATCATGTCATCGGGCTCTTCTTGATAATCCTGGAAGAACTTTGCTACAGGAATGGCTAGCTGAGAAGGGAAAACAACTTATGCTCCATAAACTAGTTGGAAAGGGGAGATGCCTATAGATCTCTTTGTGGTCACCCGATCGACCCATAGAGCGAATTTCAACTTTGAATCCTAGGCCTTTTTGTTGTCCTCCAATAGTCTTTTGATGATCCTTATTAGGATTTTATTGGAGGACTCTGCTAAACCATTGCCCTGGGATAGTATGGGGTGGAGTGAATTAGTTTGATCCCGAATTGCTCACAGAACTTGGCTAATGGCTCAACCTTGAAAGAGGTTGCGTTATTAGTGACAATATTGCTTGGTCAGCCGAATCTTGTGATGAGGTCTTCCAGGAACCCAATGATTACCTTGTGGGAAGAACTCCTGGTGGGAATAGCTTCTATCCATTTAGTAAAGAAATCCGTGGCAGTTAGGATCCATCTGTGTTGCCCACTAGAAGCAGGGTGGATTTCTCCAATAAAATCTAGGCCCCATTGTTGGAAAGGTCCCGAAACAACCACAGGCTTTAAAGGCAAAGACTTGAGCTGTTGTTTTCCTACAAATCTTTGACATTTGATATAGGCTCTGACCTTTCTGCATACGTCAGTGAATATGGTGGGCCAGTAGTATCCAACCCTGAGGATTTTGTAGGTTGTGGCTTTCCAGAAATGATGCCCTCCACATTGGCTATCGTGAAATTCAACCAGGATCCTATCAACCTCTTGTGGATTCATACATTTCAAAAGCACCCCCAGGGGATCTTTCCAATATAAAACTTGATTGACAAGGCAGTTTATGAATTCTTTGAACTTTAGAGCTCTTGCCTTGTTTCTTTACAGGCCATTTGGAGGCCACAACTCCTGCAGAAAATATATGACATCCTTATACCAGGGACATCGAGCCAATGGGGTTCTGCTTGAGGGTCTATATCAGATAGCTGATCTTGCTAATTTTCTGAGCATTCATTGATGAAACCTACCCCCAAAGCTTTCCAATTTGCTTCAGCCAACAACTTAGCTAAACCTTGACCTTTGATTAATTTGGTAGGCCTTATTTCTAAGTCAAACTCAAGGATCTTGGCTATCCACTTACTCCTCCTCCCGTCTATGTCAGGTTGAATAAGAATGTCTTTAACAACGACCGAGGGGACATAGGCAATGATTTTTGACTACATGACATAGGTTCTAAAGGCTTTGAGAGCCTTTACCAGGGCATAGGCCTACTTCTCCATAATTTCATACCTTACTTCGACATCCCTCAGAGATCTGCTAAAATAGGCAATAGGTTGATCTAGCCCGGCCTCATTTGTCTGTAATAAAACAACAACCATTGTGTCAGGTGAGGCAAAGGAGAAAATAAGGAAATCCTTTGAGTAATCGGGACTGATAAGCACAGGAGCTTCAGTCAAGGCCTTCTTTATCTGCTCAAAGGAATTTCGAGATTCAACGTTCCACCTTACTTCATTTCCCTTTCTCAACATTATCGTTATAAGCTTTACCACCTCAACAAAGTTGGAAATAAAGATCCTTAGAAAATTAATCTTACCAAGGAAAGACTGGACCTCCTTCCTAGATCTTGGGATTGATAAGGCCTGTATTGCCTCAACTCTGCTAGGATCGATCTTGACTCCTTCGGTTGATACTATGTGACCCAATAACTTTCCCTCCTTCATGGCGAACAAAGATTTCTTGGGATTCAATGAAATGCCAAAACTCCTGCATTTCAGAAAAACCCTCCTGAGATGACAACAATGTTCTTTATCAGATTTGGAAAAGACTGTTATGTCATCTAGGTAGATGACCACAAACTTATCCCTTTCCCCAACGAAAGCTATGTCCATGGCACGTTGAAACTTTGCCCCTGTATTCATCAATCCAAAGGCATTTTAGCATACATGAATGTGCCCCATGGAGTGGTAAATGCCATCTTTTCCTTGTCCTCGGGTAGAACAGAGATTTGATTGTAGCCAGAGAAGCCATTGATCATGGAAATCCTGGATGCTCCTGTTACCCTCTGCAATATGTGTTCCATTTTTGGTAAGGGGTAATTGTCCTTTCGTGATCTCCTGTTCAGGTTTCTAAAATCTACACAGAGTCTGATTTCTCCATCCTTCTTCCTTACTGGGACCAAGTTGGTCACCCACTCTGAATATCTCAGTGGCACGATGATCTAGGCCTGTAGCAGCTTCTTCACTTCCCTCTCCATGATAGGAAACAACATAGGATTGATTTGTCTTAGCTTCTGCCTAAATGGATTTGCCTCCTTTTTCAGTGGGATTTTATGCTCAATGAAAGAAGTGTCATATGTTTTGAGATCTTCATAGGTCGAGGCAAAAACATCAACAAACTCCCTCAATAGTACAGTGTATTCAGCCGTCTGCTCCTTTGTAAGACTTCTGGACAATTTGACAAACTTGGGTTCATTCTCAGTGCCAATGTTGCACTGAGTTGTATCAACGTCATCCTCTGAGATGTCCCCCTTTAATGCCACATCATTTCTATCAAAAAGCCTTTCCAAAAGAACCAGTCCCCTTGGAATATGATTGCTGGGAAGCTGCACAATGTTACGCTCTGCAATCTTATTTAGAAAATTGCCCCCATCAAGCTTTTCTTCAGAGACAGAGTCTTGGTCAATATGCATCTCTGAAAATTCTTCGATAGTCTCCAAGAATATTTTGATCTCAAGATCATCCTCGAACACCTTCCAATGTTTGACATTGTCAGGTATGGAGGGCCTGTATTTTACTTCCACCTCGTATCTGAATTTGGGTGGCAAGGGCACTTTGAAATTGCTTGCTGATGTAGCCAAGGAATCTGCCACTGTGTTCTTCTCTCTTGGGACGAAAGAAATATTAAATGCTGAGAAGAAACTGTCGATTAGGTCCCATACCTCATTTATATAACTCCTGAGTTGAGGATGCTTGGCTTGATAAATGTTTCTGATCTGCTGGACTATCAATTCTGCATCTCCGAACACTGCTACCTCATGAATTCCCATCTCTTTTGTAGCCCTTAAACCTAGAACAAGATATTCATATTCTGCCACATTATTACTTGCTTCAAATTCAAGCTTGTATGATAGGGATATGGCTTCCTGACAAGGTGACACAAAGACCACTCCAGCGCCAGCACCTTTGCTAGAAGAAGCTCTGTCGAAAAACATTTTCCATATGGAGGTGTTTGGAGGAGGTGTCCCATAATCAAATAAGGGTTGCTTTCTGATTTGGAAAGGGGCTTCAGGAGCATCATTGATCTGCAATAAGCTAGACCCCAAATCAGTGTCAAGTGCAAAGATGGGATGATTGGTGGGGTTTGTTTCATCACTAACAATATAGGCCAACTGGACCTCTCTGTACAACCTCATGTGTTCCCCTCCAAATATTGGAATGGTGGCATATGTGAGATCCATCTGTAATGTTCCTCCAAGATTTTTAATCCAAGACCTAGACAACAACATGCCAAACTTGGGGGGAACATCAACTACCACAATGTCCATGACCACACTCTTCATTGGCAGTTGAAATAAAGAGACCACCAAATCTTTGATGATTCCAAGACATTACACCCTCGTTGAATCAAAAGAGTACAAATCATGATAAGCCTTTGTCACTTCCAGTCCCAACTCTTCCATGACTATTTTGGGCATAAGGTTGGGGGAAGCCCCTGAATCCATGATGCAATTATGCAACACTTTATCATGTATGTTCAGGGAAGTGTAGAAGGGAGGGGATGAATCATCTCTATCTTCTACCATGGGACCTAGGATGACTATTGGCCTTTCATCTTGGATATTTATTGAGTCCGTGGAAGGCTAGGGGGGCTCAGATTGTAGCGGTTTGGAGAGGGACCTTTTGAAATCTTCATTTTTAACTAGTTCGGATAGGGGTACAGAAATTCTAATCTTCTGAATCATGCTCAAAACTAAAGGAGGGGAGATACTTAGGAGCTTCCCTTACCTCGGAGGCAGGTTCCTTGGCTACTGGCAAAGCATTCCGAGTTTTCTTTTCTTTAGTAGTGGTTGCTACAGCTTTAGTAGGCCTTTCCGCTATGAGGGGCTGATCCTGGCTATCAAAATTCCCTTCTTTCCTTTTTGACCTGAGATTGTATCTGTTAGGAGTGTTGTTGGCCTTTTCCCCTTTACTCAACTCGTTGATTTGAGTGTTGATAAAGGATTCTTCATATGCATATTGAGTCAAATGAGGAAACAAGAAAGTGTCCTCAATGCAATGGATTTTAGGGTCGAGTTCATCCACCTCCTCACCTTCCTCATGAGCAACTAGGCCGCTCTGAAGAAGGGTCTGAATCCTCTGATCATCCCTGTCTCTGCTTCTTTGTTCCTTTGGCAAAGTCTGTGGAATATTGTTACCAGGCCTCTTGAAACCTCTGTTATCAGTATTCTGGGGATTCCTGTACATGGGCTTCCCCTCTAACTCCAACTTCTCCATCCTAGCTGAAAGGGATTTCAGAACTTTAGCTACCTCATCCATCTGAAGGGGAAGGGGTGAGGAATGGGATGAGGAGGCCTCTGTTCTTCTCCTGGATACGTCTCTGTCAGCCTTATTCCCGAGTCGGTCAACAACCAATATGTTAGACTCTACTTCCACGACTATGTCCTACATGTGAGCCAGAGTGGTGGCTCTCCTTTCCCTCAGCAGGAGGCAGAAATTAGGATCAAAAGTGCTGGCATAAGTGATCTTTGCAGAGGCTTCGGAGGGCTTTATCTCGGTGGGTATCTTATTGTACATTTTATTAAATCTTTTGGAGAAGTCAGAGACATACTCTCCTTCCTTTCTCTTCAAAGACCCACACTCAGTCATGTAATACATGAAGTCCTTTTTGTCTCCCCATTGTCTCAAAAAGGCACTATCCAAAGCCTCGATCCCATCAATAGATCTAGGAGGTAGGGCCCTAAACCATTTTCTAGCCTCGCCTTCAAGACTATGGATGAAAATCCTCATCCATACATCTGCATGCATGATAACATTACTATCTGTAAAACTGTAGTAGGCTTCAAGGTGTTCTTCTACAGTTATGTCCCCCTTGCTTGTAAACTTGGATAGCTTCTTGAGGTAACCATCTGCTGGAAGAGCATTGAGAGGCTGAGGTAACACAAGGGGAGCATACCTAGCAACTATAATAGCCTCCATTCTGGTCATGGGGGGATTTGCTCTTGCCATGGGAATATTAGGTGGAGGAGAACTTGGAGGAGAAGGAGTTCGAGAAGGGGATACTAGGAATGAGCTTCCAGCAAACAATGGGGGATTTAGGGAGAAGGCTAACGGGCTTGAGTCAGCAGATGCTTCTCTCTATGCAGAAGTGGCAACAATAACAAGAGGAGGAGTGGTAAAGCTAGGAGTGGGGAAGTCTCCCGTGGTCCTGGGTCTACGCCAAGGTACAACTTCAGGGGAAAGAGGAGTGACAAGGATTTCTCCCTCCAATCCCAGACCGGGAGGGGAAAACTCAACAGGAACACTCCCGAAATTCAGGAAACAGGAAACTTCAGTAAAAGGACTACTAGGAAATTGAGGAGAAGAAAATGGAGTTTCTACAGAAGGAGATGACGGATTACCTAGTTCGGCGGTGGAAACTCCTCCTTCAAAGGCCTTTCCTTTTCTAAAAATCACCTCCAGATCAAGTACAGGTGTAGCTAGAGGCAGCTGTGGATGGGACCGCGTATGTTTGCCTCTGGAAGCCATAATTAACACAACGGGTTCGCTCCAGTGGAGTCGCCAGGTGCACAGTAGCAATCTTCAAAGGCTCTGATGCCTGATGCACCTTCAGAATCAAAGGCTCAATGTCGTTCAATCCCGGGGAAAATTTTCAACTTCGTCCCCGACAACGGTGCCAGAAATGTTAGCGTCAGAAGTCACTCCTGGATTGCGACAGGAGAAGAGCCCAATGCCCATCAGTTTTATGTCACGATAAATTTAATGGGTGATCAAATGGGTAGAGACTCAGGAAGGTATCGCTCTAACTCAGGGACTAGATCTGGTCTGTAAAGAACAAAGGAGGTCTTGATCCAACTTCAATCAGTGAATGATTTCAAAATGAGTAGGTGGAAGACTTGGTGAGAGGAGTGAGCAGAACTACCTCGGGCAATAGGCCTTTAGGTAGTTTGCACAAGAAAAACTTTGAATGCAAGATCCTCCTGGTTCAGAGTTTCGAAGAGCTGAAGGGGTGACTTGACTAGATCCTCCAATTCCAAGTCATTCAACGTTGAGAAAACCACAAGGATCGATTAGAAACAATGCAACTGTTACAATGATCCAACCTACATCATCCTATAACAGATACAACTTGACTGGATCCTCTAATTCTGAGTTGTTCTAGTACAGTATAAACAAAGACATGGAAAGAAAGTGACATTCATAAGGTAAGAAGTCTCAGATGTTAATACATAACTAGAATAACCAGTGCTTCGTTAAAACTTTTACAATCGGGAGCCTTGCTCAACCATCGATCCTTAACAAAATACAAAAACTGAGTACATATACTTAGAAAAATTCACCTAACAGAGGCATGCTCAGTCCTCCAAGGCGTGGCGTCCCTTCAGTCAAACTCGGACGGATATCCTTCGTCAGACGCCACCTTAACTGTGCATGGCTCTTGCAAGGAGGGTAGCTGAGCCATTAAGTGCTGAGTTAATGTGTGCAGACTTCTCTAGCTAGTCGAGGACTTGGCATGGTTTCTTTGGAAAAATCGGCACACAGGACCATCTCGGGCAGACTGCTTGCCAGATCCTCCATACCTTACACTTAATGAGTGAGGAGAGGTTTCAACCACCTCCTCCCACCTTCATTTACTCCCAGCACTCATGGACGCTCTCGACACTTCGCGTCTCGGGGATATGAAGGAGCTGCTCCTTGTGCTTCGAAGTCGCGATGGGCGAAAAGGTGAAGAGCCTAATTTCACGCCACGTGTCTTTATGGGATGGACGACTGAGATGATGTCGATGACTTCACAATGAAAGTCCCGAAAGGCCCCACTCATGGCTCAGAGCTTACGTTGTGTGTCTTTTAGATGATCGACCGAGATGACTTTATCATTAAAAGGGGGGCCACCTCCATTCATAGGCTCACTTGATGTGACCTGGTGCTAGGACTGTGGGCTAAGTTCAAAGGTACCTTCGGCATTTCGCATTTTGGCAATTTCAGCTGCAATAGATGAGAGATCCCTTGCCTCTTAAAATGCCAATTCCCGAAATGCTGATTGGCTTCCACCTGCCCCAACCAGATCGGACGACCCATATTTTGTCTTGAAATATAGGTGCTATCTATTGCACTATATCTTGGGTAACTTGGTAGCCCCGAAATCCCGATGACCGTTGATCAGCTCTATAGATGGATCTCGGCCTCTGACAAAAAAACTTCGCCCGCTCACTTGACTTGTAACCTGAAATGAGAATTTTCCGTGCTGCGCTTGGGCGCTTCTCGTGCAACCTGCAGACTTGGGTACTTTTTTGCCAAAGACAAAAATTGTTGCTAACAAGATCAACTTGCCACAAACTGTTTCCAATTTGACTATGCAAGATATTCTTTATCAGCCATGAAACTTAATTCATGAACATACATGAATACACAGACTATCAATGATGGATCAACACCTCTAAAACAAGCGTCTGAAAAGTTTGGTTCAGTCTTGAACCTTGCTGTCTACAATAGGACCCTACTATCACAAAGAGAATTAGGCTTTGAATAAACTCAAAAATGAATGAAAATTTAAACTATCTTAGGAAACCTAAAGAGAAAACCTTAGTCTTGCTTTCTCCTTCTATTCTCCCCTTGTTTCTTCTTCTCATTCAGCTTTTATTTTTTCCAAATAAGTTGAAGTAGTTCAACTAATTTCTTTAGTTAAGTTAGTTTGACTTAACTAATTTATTTTAGGAGAAATAAATAATAATAATATAGTTAAGGGTCTTTATTTAATAATAACTAGGTAGGTGGGACCCCTCGTGACTCCCATCATTTCTTCTTTTCAAATCATAAAATATAACACAAAAGGATAATCATTTTAACACATGCCACTCTTGTAGCTCCCTTAGATGCCTTCCAAACTGAATATTTAAATATCATAAATAATTTAAATCATATCCAAAAATATATAAATATCAGCATAATCCACATTATCCAAAACAAAGCCTGTTGTCCAAACTTTTTGAAAACCATTAACATTGTCTTCATCGAATCAAATCATAAAAAACATAATCTAAAAGCCATACTTGCCACTCTGGGAGGTAATTTTTCCTTTTTCACTGTTGTCCCCCTTTGATTTCCTGGAAGTAGCACGTGGTTGATTAGAACCTTGAGGTTGTATTTCACTGATCACATGGGAACAATCATCCTTCAAATGCATGCGGGAAGAAACAAATTTTGAGGAATCATCTGATGGAGAAGAAGGGGAGGCAATTGATTTTCCTTTATCTTGCATAGGTTGGGGAATATCAGTTTTTAGTCTTTTACTAGCATGTGAAGATTGAATAGGTGAATCAACACGGACAATCTGGACATTAGGATTGACAGGTGGTGGGAGAAGCAATGACATATTGGGCCAACCATGATGGTGAGAGACAACCGGGGTGATAATCTCTTTCCATCCATCATTTGCAGGGACTTCTAGTTCAAAGAAAACATGTGGAGGAACGAGAATGCCAGGGATGTTTTGAGGCTAGAAAGGTGGTCTTTCTGGTCAAGGGTATACTATTCCATGACCAATCTAGTTACAAAACCCATCTTACTATTTCATGACCAATCTAGTTACTATTTCTTCCATGGCTTCCCCTAATGAAGAAACTCATCGTATAGCAACAGTTCATCGATAACTAAGCTCTTAATAAACCATACATGACACTCTACTTACATGAATAAAAAATTGGCTCGAAAATTGACACGAGATACATGCAAATCTATCCATAATAAACCATTTAATAATCGCCAAGTGAACAGGGGGTGATAGGGTTCATGGAACATATGGAGGGAGAGTAATTAGTGAAAAGTGGTATAACGATAGGGGATTAATACACTAATATTGTTCAACAATTAATTAAACAATTTAACTGTGTAATAAAATACCAAAATATCAGTCACCAATCCTTGCTGTGTTATTCTTTGTCTCTTTTACACATACTTCCTTTTTAATTTATTTCAAAGAACAGGGATGCCATAAATGAAATTGGGATTATGAGGGGAATGTAATGAACGAAAAGTGGTAGAATGGCAGGGAAATAATATGGAGATTGTTCAAATGAAAATAAATCAAAACATGGAATCAAACACATCTCTGTTCCGACCTTCAAAGTTCAACAATATTTACTTTTCAAAATCACAATTTAAACTGTTACTTCCTTTAACAAATTTTCTTACTGGCTTCCAAACAATAATCTATATGCCCATAACTATTTAATTACAACAACCTTTGTATTCATATAATCATTACATGACAGTCATTACGAAAAGCATTGCAATCGATATGAGAAACCACAATAACCCTTTGAGCCACAACCATTAACTCAATATTTAATCTTTAAACCAACATGAACATGCACAGTATTTATAAGCATTCATATCCATCAATTATTTAAACGTTTTCCAAAGCAATCAATTGGACGTTATAACTCTTAATCGGGTCTCAAACAATTCACGCACAGGGGACCCCTTTATATAGCCAACATAACGATTGAACCAATTAACATTCAATATTCTAAGCCCAAGCTTCAAACAAATCAGTGTGTACATACTTCTTCCAAAATTTCCAAATGAGGGACGAAGCCAAAATTGTGCCCAAGCAACCAAGCATGCACAATGCTCCATCAACCATCGACTGGAGTAAAACAATATCAATATCATATTTAGGGTTTAAAACAACAAGTGGAAGGTAAGAACATGTGGTTTGACCAGAGGGTTAAAACTTCAAATAATGCAGATAGCTCAGGCCTTTCACAATTTACCACATAACCATAACATGTAACAATACTCTCAGCTATGAGGTTTACCATAATGTCAGATTGTCAATTCCAACAGGAAAACAAAAAAGAGCCAATCCATTTAATCAATATTGTAAAACGAGCGACTAAGCACAAACCTGTGCCCGACCAGAAATCATCCATAGTGCTTCTATAACCTTCTGGGTGATGTTAAACTCATACTATGCAATGTTCTCTAGGCAACTGTGTCAGTGAGGGCAACACAAGGTAGCTAACAACTCATATTTTTTCCAAGACAAGGCACAAATATTTTAATCTTTCATCAGTTCACATTGCAACCTACAGGGTCAAAAAATACTAGCCACAGAGACGAACATGGAGTGGGCAACTTAAACACAAAGACCTATTATGAAAATCCATAAGTAGGATACACACAAAGCTCAGAGCTTTTATAATCCATGATACTCAATTTCAATAGAGATGCTAGACCCAAAACCCAAACCATGACCGAGTAGGCTTCACTGTAGTTTTTATCCAATAAACCCATGCAAAGATTATGCACAGTAAGGATAGCATAACCATTTTTTTTTTAAGTGCCAACAATCACCATAATAATCACCATAAGAAACCACAGACACAAACACCAATACATAATTCAAATATATCATAACAGGTCAAGAATCACACAGACCACGAGCAATCCAAAGCTAAAAGTTGATTCAAAGGGCAGAGTAACCATCATGGATGGAAGAGTAAGAAACCCATACTTGGAAAATCCTACACGAGGAAGAAAACTAGACTGTATACCTCCTTCATGACCAAACAATGCAGAGCGACAACAACTACCAGAGCCAAAACCAAAATGCAAGAATGACTAGGGTGACGGGCTTGAGGGGAGTTTGAGTGACGTGCAGTAAATGTATGTCGTTTCTCCCTTCCAACTTCATTAAATTGAAAGTACAATCAAAGCCAATTCACCATAGCACTCCACATTAATCAACCAAATGTCCATTGCCATATCACATTTACAATGTGTGCCACCCCTTTCTAATGTCCAACTTCTTTAAAATAACCATGTGCTAGGAACATAAGCCAATATGCAACCACATATGAAATTCAAACAAGGTGCATAGTAGCAAGGGTCAATAGCACCCATCCTTTGTCATAATAGTGCACAACATTAGAACTTGAATATAGTTCTTTTATTTAAAAGAGCTCCATTATTATCCTTTATCAAGATCATTTAAACCATTTAATGCCATGTTCAATGCAGTATCAAAGCCAAAAATGATAACAATTCTTTCATCCATAGGGCAGCCTTAACATATTCCGTGAGAGGTCATCAAAGCCATCCAGTGCCATGTTTTAATCAACCAACCATCACACGTTACCACAACATTTTAAACCATGATTTGAAACGATGAATTGTAGAAGACTGAGCGGGTACCATCACATAAGCAAACAAAATATAAGCATAACATATCCACCATAGTGCCATAAGTCCAACAAGGGGGCCCCACCTACTAGTTCATTATTAATATAGATATATAATAAATCTTGGCAATCGTTTACGAGCATAGTATTCATCATTGCGTTTTTAAGCGTCAACAAACTGGCAACTCCAGAGGGAAATCCGTTTCCAACAGATTAAGAACTCAAAATGTCTAGTTTTGCATACCAGGTGAATCATAGATCAAAGAAGATATTTACCAGAATGATTATGCAATAGGGGGAAGTGAGGCGGTTTAAGGGAGAAAATGATCGGGGACTTTGGGAATAACTCATGGAAATTGTTACGTATGAGGGGCTTATTTTTTATGCATAACATTCAATCAGTCACAGTGAAAGCATTTATTACTTTAAAGGAGAAATTTTTTTGGTGTACTCTTTTGAATCTGGGTGGAG
Source organism: Picea engelmannii (assembly GCA_009831015.1). NCBI lineage: Eukaryota > Viridiplantae > Streptophyta > Pinopsida > Pinales > Pinaceae > Picea > Picea engelmannii. The sequence goes on from ML803376.1 coordinate 100,332, forward strand.
GGAAGAAAGGGAAGACAAAAAGTAGGGATGAAAATTCAATTATCTATCTAACAACAGTACTGGAAGTAGAAAGAAATTTCAATGATGTCTAAAAGGGGGACATCATAACAACTATGTAACCTTATTGTTATTGATTAACAATACTTACACAATAGTATTGTTGTGGAAAAACTGATCCATAATTTATTTCTGAAAAGAAAAGAAATTAATAAAATAAAAGAAACAGTAAAATAAAAACAACAAGGCAAAATTGATGCAAGAGCATCGTCATCAAACCATAGGTGGAGGACAACTCACCGCCCTAGCGCGCATTTTGAAGTGATTTTAAATTTAAAGATGGCATGTCATGAAAATATCTTGAAAATATTGTAATTAAAGAAGATCTTAAATGTTATGAGGTTGAACCATCGCATGAGATAGATGGGGATTGTAATTCCTTTAATGTAGTAGATAGCAGTACAGATCTGAAGCATTCGCTCTTATCTGTCTGTACTGATCATTTATTGTAATAAGCCTTACTGGTTGAAATCTTTTAATTTGATAGGATAGCAATAAGGTAGTCGGAGGGAAAATCTCTATGAGCTCTTTTGTATAAATAAATGTATGGTATGCCCAAATGAGGTTGCTGATGGTCGGAGAGTGCTGAAAGTTATTGTAGTTGTTTTTGAGACCACTGAAGAGTATTGTATGAGCCCATGTGCATATCATTTGAATGAATATAATAGAGAAGCGTTGATCCAAATGTTTGGTGTTGTTGTTACTATGTCTATCTGAATGAATGGTAGGCTTTATGTTTAATTGCAATTCTTTGTTATTACTTGTTCTTATGTTATGAATGCATTATATGGTTGAATGTATGAATTTTTGAGGATTAGATAACTTTCAACTGTTTCTCTTCTATGAGCATGTGCAAGGAGTGCATAGTGTCCGCAAGGTGTGTGTTGACAGAGTCTATTTTGACTCAGAAGCTCAGGAGAGATAACGTGAAGCTTTGTATGCAAAGAGTGCATAGTGTCCTCAAGGGGTGCATTGACAGAGTCTATTTTGACTTAGAATCTCATGAGACATAAATTGAAGCTTTGTATGCAAGGAGTGCATAGTGTCTGCAAGGGGTGCGCTGACAGAGTCTATTTTGACTCAAAAGCTCAGGAGAGATAACTTGAAAGTGTGCGTAGGAAGAAACACACTCAGGGTCATATTGTTCAGGAGGAACAACTGAGTCGTGTAAGAACTGTTGCAAGGAGTGCATAGTCGCCCACACAAGGATTAAGTGAAAGAATTATGTTGCAAGGTGTGTGCAGGGTCGACATTTGGCTAAGTGTCGAAGAAGTCATTCCGAGAGGTTAAAGTGTTCGAGGAGGAACAAGATCATAAGAGATAGTGGATGGAAGTTCTTCAGTAGGGAGGAGCTCACTGAAAATTTCCCAATCAACGAGCAAGATCCATTTGGAGGAATCGGGATCTTTCCAGATCGTGAGATCTAGGGAAGTTTTGTGGAGGATAAGATTAGAGTCCTTCGACACTCTGTCTATTCGAAGGTTTGGAAGTGTTTAAGGAGTGGGATCGCCAAAGTCCCAAAGAGGCGAAGTAAATCCTAGTCATTGGTATCGAGGAGGATACATGGCAGCAGATTGGGGAGTTTGGTAGATAAAACTCTGGAAGATTTGTGTGGAGAAAAGAGAAATTTTCGTGAAGTCACAAAGGTCGAAGAAGATATGGACCATTGGATCTAGAGGAACACATGGTGAAGATCCATGTGTTTTGGAAGAAGGGAACTTCAGATAAAAGTGAGTGTAGAGTTTGCAAAACTTCTGAAGCCCGAAGTAGCGAAGTCTATGGTGGTCTTCGATCTGAGAAGGGAACGCATCGTCAGATTGTGGATTCGGGAAAAGAGAGGAGGAAGCAGAGCCATTGACTAAAATTCATCTGAAGCTCCAAAAGGTAAGGAACCATCCTAGCTGTTCGTTGTTGGAACACATGATGCCATATATATCACTCCGGAGAATAGTCACTCCAGAAGAAGTGAAGTGTGAAGGCACAAGAACTCCCGAAGTTTGGAGTGCTGAAGTTCATCTGAGCCATTCATTGGAAAAGAACGCGTGGTGGAAGATCCGTCACTCCGAAGGATTGACACTCCGAGAGAAAGAGGAGCGTTGACTAGAAGTCGTCCGAAGTGGAAACAAGGGAAGAATCTTGACCATTGATCGAGGTGAGCACGTGGCGCTCGATTCGTAGCTCCAGGTACGAATTACTTCGAGGATAAATGGTGTTTGGAACGCTTGAAACTCCCAAAGCTGGATTCTCGAAGTGAATTATAGCCGTTGGCTGTAAGAGAAGTGTGACCTGTAGATCTTGTCTGGGTGATTTTGTCGGTCCGGAGTTCGAGGAAAAATGAGTCAGCTGCACTTAAAACCTTCGAAGCTCGAAGTCATGAAGGGGGCAAGCTGGAGGTTATATCCCGTGGTCATAATTAAGAGGGGCTAGCAGAGGAGATAGCGCTCGTCATTTGAGTTACTAGAAGCGCTAGAAAAAGGGTGTGTGAGTAAAACAAGCCTGCATGGGTAACCAAAGGGGGAATGTGTGAATTGATTTCAGAGTCTAGCAGAGGCCCAAAGAGTCGATTCAGTTCAAAGAATTGAAGATCCTTGATCTGGAGATCGTGCAACCCCAAGGAGATAAGGGGGGATGCATCAAGTGGTATCAGAGCCTCGAATTGTATTGTGTAAAATAAAGAGGTAGTCTGATATCATGAAGTGGTATCAACACTGTAACATAAACTTTGTGTGAAGGAAAATTTTAGAACCAAGTCGCCTAGAAGACGTGCAGAGCGACCTGTAGCAAACCCAGCTGTGGAAAGAGAGATGAGAGAACTTCATGCAAGATTATATGCTATGGAGACAACACAAAGAAGAACACTTGATGTTGGAGACGTCAGTGATGTAGAGAGCGAAGAAAGAGAACTTGAAGAAGTTGTAGGAGAAGATGCTGCAAAAGAACGCTTGCTGAAAGCTGTTGTCAAATTGGGAGCTAGAGAAAAAATAGAAATCCCAATGTACGAAGGTAACTTATATGTAGAAGAATTGTTGGATTGGATAAGAGCAATGGAAAAGTACTTCGACTATGAAGACACCGATGGGGAGAAGAAGATGAAACATGTTGTCACCAGATTGAAGGGACACACAACACTATGGTAGGATGAAATACAGGCTGATGAAAGATGTAAAGGCAAGAAAAAGATCAATAACTGGGATAGAATGGTAGGCAAGATGAAAGCTCAATTCATACCCCAAGACTATCCGTAAATTTGTTTCAGAAGTTATAGAACCCGAGACAGAAAGGATTGATAGTAAAAGAGTACACAGAGGAGTTTTATAAGTTGAGCATCAAGGTGGATAGAGAGAAAAATATGATGAAAAGGTTGTTAGTATATTAATGGCCCGAGACATGAAATCCAGGATGAAATTAACATGATAACAGTGAGGACGGTGGTGGATGCTTATCAGATTGCGCTAAAGGAAGAGGAGAAGTTGGCCAGGAAACATAGCCAACAAAGCAGAGGGAGAAGTCTAAACAGAGGTAAGGGAATTTCCCATGACAAGGCACAAAATCCCAAGGTTGAGACTGGAAAACCTCACAGTGAATCAAAAAGAGGAGGAAGTTTCCAAGGGAGACAATATGGTGGAATAAATTCTTTTCCTCGAGGAAGAGGAAGAGGCAGAGGAGGAGAGGTGAAGTGTTATGCCCATGGAAAAACACGACACATGTTTTGGGAATGCCCCGAGAGAAATAAAGAAGGAGGAGGTGAAGCTCACATTTTGGAAGCATAGAAGTGAAATGTTGAGGTAGAAGGCACAAAATATGGGAGATCCTTGATGACAAGGAAGGTTCTCTTGAAGCCAAAGCAAGAAGTGGAAAAACCAGTGCAGAGGAATAACTAGTTTAGGACTGCTTGCAAGACTAAAGACAAGGCATGCTAGGTGATAATTGATAGTGGGAGCACTGATAACTTGGTATCCACATAAATGGTGGAGAAATTGGAGCTGGAGACAACTGCACATATGAATCCATATAGAGTCTCATGGTTGCAGAAAGGACACCAGGTAATGGTAACTAAACAATGCCAAGTTGAATTTAAGATAGGAGGATATAAAGATGAGATTTTGTGTGATGTGATTCCCATGGATGTATGTCATGTTTTGTTGGGGATACCGTGGAAGTTTGACATAAATGTCATTCATGATGGGAGAAAAAATACTTATACCTTGGAGAAAAATGGTAGGACACACATGCTACTACCAATAGAGGATAAGAAGGTGAAAGGAGAAACTAACACAAATATACTTCTCATGAGTGGGAAGGAACTCCTAAATGAACTCAAGAAGGAACATGAGATGCAATTTGCTATGGTAAGGAAGCCCAAAGTCATCCTTACAAGTAGTTCTATGGATGACTTGCCTGAAGAAATTCAGGAGTTGTTAGAAAAATTTATTGACATAGTAGTGGATGAGTTACCTCGCTCATTGACACCCATCAAGAGTATCAACCATCACATTGATCTCATACCAGAAGCGAGTCTGTCGAACAAAGCAACGTATAGGTTGACACCTCTAGAGAATGAGGAGGTAAAGAAACAAGTCCATGATTTGATGGTCAAGGGTTTAGTCAAAGAAACCTTGAGTCCATACGCAGTACCAACTGTGTTGAGTCCGAAAAAGGATGGAGGATGGAGAATGTGTATAGACTCAAGAGACATAAACAAAATCACCATCAGGTATAAAATTCCTTTGCCCAGGATGGATGACTTAATGGATGTTTTGAGCGGAGCAAGTTATTTTTCAAAAATAGACCTAAAAAGTGGATATCACCAAATAAGTATGAGAGAAGGTGATGAATGGAAAACAACCTTCAAAACAAACAAAGGGTTGTATGAGTGGCTTGTTATTCCCTTTGGCTTGACAAATGCCCCAAGTACTTTTATGAGGTTAATGAATGAGGTATTAAAAGATTTTATTGGTAAGTTTGTGATCACGTATCTGGATGATATATCTGTCTTCAGTGAAATTGAAGAAGAGCATTTGAGGCACTTAACATTTTAATAAGAAAATTCCAGCGAGAGAAGCTGCTGATAATTTGAAGAAATCCTCTTTTATGAAGACATAACTCATTTACTTGGGTTTTGTAATCTCTTTAAATGAATTGAATATGGACCCAGAGAAGGTGAGAGAAATCAGAGAATGGCCATCTCCAAGAGCATATTTGAGGTGAGAAGCTTCCATTGATTAGCAAGTTTCTATTGGAAGTTCATTAGAAATTTCAATGGCATTTGTACACCGATATTGGATACGGTGAAGAAGAGACACAAGTCTTCTAAGTGGACAGAAGAAGCTGAGAAAAGTTTTAGTATATTAAAGGAGAAGATAACAGAACAACCGATTCTGGTCTTGCCAGATTTTGGGAAGACATTTCAAGTACGATGTGATGCTAGTGGAGTAGCAATTGGGGCAGTATTGAGCCAAGACAATAGGCCTTTTGCATATTTTAGTGAGCAGTTGAATGACACCAAGAGGAAGTACTCCACATATGATAAAGAATTTTATGCAGTAATTCAAGCCTTAAAGAAATGGAGGCACTACCTTGTTCCAAAATAATTTGTTTTGTACAACGATAATTAGGCTTTACAATTCATAACCAGACATGAGAAGTTAAATCAAAGACATGCTAAGTGGATAGAGTTTATGCAAAGTTTCACTTTTGTCATTAAACATATTTCTGGTCATGCTAACAAAGTTGTTGATGCATTGAGCAGGAGATGTCTGATTCTACAAGAATTTCGAGTGAAAACCTTAGGGTTTGAACACCTTAAGGAGATGTATTGTGATGATCCAAATTTTAAAGAGGCATATGAAGCATGTGCAAATCCTGTGCTTAGAGACAGAAGTCAGTGGAAAAAGTATCTGATTCAAGGTGGATTGTTTTTTAAAGGTAGCCAATTATGCATACCAAAGTGCTCGATGAGAGATAATATGTTGAAGGAAAAACATAGTGGAGGTCTAACAAGACATTTTGGCCATGATAAAACATTTGCACAATTGAACAACTCATACTATTGGCTAGGTATGAGGACAAAAGTGAAGAAATTTGTAAACAAATGTAATATTTGCCAGTATGCAAAAGGAAAACGACAAAACACTGGGTTGTATCAACCATTGCCTATTCCAGATAGGCCTTGGGATTCAATAAGCATGGATTTCATGTTGGTATTACCAAGAACACAAAGGGGAAGCAATTCCATATTTGTTGTAGTTGATATATTCTCAAAGATGGCACACTTTATCCCATGCCAGAAAACTAATGATGCAACACACATTGCAAATTTGTTTTTCAAGGAATTTTTGAGACTTCATGGGTTGGCCAAGAGTATTGTCTCAGATAAAGACACTAAATTTGTTGGTCATTTCTGGATGAAATTGTGGAAGAAACTGGGGATGAAACTGTCTTTAGTTCAACATATCACCCTCAAATAGATGGAAATACTGAGGTGGTAAATTGGAGTTTAGGAAATTTGTTGAGGAGTCTGGTCACTGAACATCATAGCCAGTGGGATCAGATTCAGTCACAAGCAGAGTTTGCATATAATGACTCACCAAATAGTAGTACATGAAGGAGTCCATTCTAGATAGTATATGGGATGAAGCCAAGAGGAGTATCTAAGTTGAGAGACTTGGAACATAATGAATTCAGAAGCGCTCGAGCAGAAGACTTCGTTGCATAATTGCAGAAGTTCATAATTAGATCAAAGAGCAGTTGCAGAACAACAACAAATAATATAAATGCAGAGTTGATCAACATAGGAGATAACTTCATTTTGAAGTGGGAGATCAATTTCTAGCACATATCAGGAAATAAAGGTTCCCAAGGGGAACATATAACAAATCAAAATTGAAGAAGATAGGACCGTGCAAGATCCTAAGGAAATTTAATGCAAATGCTTATGAGGTAGAGCTGCCAGAGGATGTGGGTATATCACCCATATTCAACATTTTAGACATGTACCCTTACAGGGAAGATGACACAAAAGGATAAGAATATTAGAAAGAGATCCAGTGGGAGAATCAAATGCCTATAGCATAAAATTCACAGATGAAGGAGATCATAGATCGGAGGATTGGTAAAAGAACTAGGAGGAAGACTTATTTTAAGTATTTGGTAAAGTGGAAAGGACACCCAATAGAAGATGTAGTTGGGTAAATGAAGCAGATATTCATAAGCATGGAAAGTCAGTGTAGGAGCTCATGAACATGATTCCATGAATTTTTTTCCAGAGGAGTATGATGCAGGAGCATCGTCATAAAACTGTAGGTGGAGAACAACTCAGTTCCCTAGCGTGCATTTTGAAGTTATTTTAAATTTAAATATGGCATGTCATGAAAATATCTTGAAAATATTGTAATTAAAGAAGATCTTAAATGTTATGAGTCTGAACCATCACGTGAGATCGATGAGGATTGTAATTCCTTTAATGTAGTAGATAGAAGTACAGATCTGAAGCATTTGCTCTTATCTGTCTGTACCGATCATTTATTGTAATAAGCCTTAGTAGTTGAAAGCTTTTAGTTTGATAGGATAACACTAACGTAGTCTGAGGGAAAATCTCTATGAGATATTTTTGTATAAATAAATGTATGGTATGCCCAAATGAGGCTGTTGATGGTCGAAGAGTGTTGAAAGTTATTGTAGTTGTTGTTGAGACTACTGAAGAGTATTGTATGAGCCCATGTGCATAACATTTGAATGAATATATCATATAAGCGTTGATCCAAATGTTTGGTGTTTCTGTCACTGTGTCTATCTGAATGAATGGTAGGCTTTATGTTTAATTGTAATTCTTTGTTATTACTTGTTCTTATGTTATGAATACATTACATGGTTGAATGTATGAATATGTGATGATTATATAAGTTTCAATTGTTTCTCTTCTACGAGCCTGTGCAAGGAGTGCATAGTGTCCACAAGGTATGTGTTGACAGAGTCTATTTTGACTCAGAAGCTCAGGAGAGATAACGTGAAGCTTTGTATGCAAGGAGTGCATAGTGTCTGTAAAGGGCGTGTTGACAGAGTCTATTTTGACTCAGAAGCTTAGGAGAGATAACATGAAGCTTTGTATGCAAGGAGTGCATAGTGTCCGCAAGGGGTGCGTTGACAGAGTCTGTTTTGACTCAGAAGGTCAGGAGAGATAACTTGAAAGTGTGCGTAGGCAGAAACACACTCAACGTCGTATTGTTCAGGAGGAACAACTGAGTCATGTAAGAACTGTTGCAAGGAGTGCACAGTTGCCCACAAAGGGATTAAGTGAAAGAAGTCTGTTGCAAGGTGTGTGCAGGGTCAACATTTGGCTAAGTGTCGAAGAAGTCGTTCTGAGAGGTTAAAGTGTTTGAGAAGGAACAAGCTCAAAAGAGATTGTGGACGAAAGTTCTTCAGTAGGGAGGATCCCACTGAAAATTTCCCAATCAACGAGAAATATCCATTCGGAGGAATTAGGATCTTTCTAGATCGTGAGATATGAGGAAGTTGCGTGGAGGATAGGCTTAGATTCCTTCAACACTTTGTCTATTCAGAGGTTTGGGAGTGCTTAAGGAGCGGGATTTTTGAAGTCCCCAAGAGGTGAAGTAAATCCTAACCGTTGGTATTAAGGAGGATACGTGGCAACAAATCGAAGAGTTTGGGAGATAAAACTCCGGAATATTTGTGTGGAGCAAAGAGAAATTTTTGTGAAGTCGCAAAGGTCAAAGAAGATATGGACCGTTGGATCTAGAGGAACACATGGCGAAGATCCGTGTGTTTCGGAAGAAGGGAACTTCAGAGAAAAGTGAGTTTAGAGTTTGCAAAACTTATGAAGCCCGAAGTAGCAAAGTCTATTGTGGTCGTCGATCTGAGAAGGGCACACATCGTCAGATCATGGAGTCGGGAAAAGAGAGGAGGAAGCATAGCCATTGACCAAAAGTTGTCCAAAGCTCTAAAAGGTAAGGAACCATCCTAACCGTTCATTGTTGGAACGCGTGGCGTCCGATATATCACTCTGGAGAATAGTCACTCCGGAAGAAGTGAAGAGTGAAGGCACGAGAAATCCAGAAGGTCAGAGTGTCGAAGTTCATCTGAGATGTCCATTGGAAAAGGACATGTGGCGAAAGATCTATCACTCCGAGAGAAAGAGGAGCAGAGGAGCGTTGACTAGAAGTCATCCAAAGTGGGAACAAGGGATGAATATTGAACATTGATCGAGGTGAGCACATGGCGCTTGATCTGTAGCTCTGTGTATGACTCACTCTAGGAAAAAAGGGTGTTTGGAATGGTCGGAACTCCTGGAGCTGGAGTCCCGAAGTGAATTACAACCATCGGTTGTCAGAGGAGCATGAGCCCTATATCTTGTCCAGGTGATTTCGCCGCTCCGTAGTTTGGGGAAAAATGAGTCAGCTGCACTAAAAACCGTCGAAGCCCGAAGTCATGAAGGGGGTGAGTTAGAGGTTATAGCCCGTGGTCATAAGGAAGAGGGGCCTAACAGAGGAGCTAGCAATCGTCATTTAGAGTTACCAGAAGCACTAGAGAAAGGGCATGCGGGTGAAACAAGCCTGCACGGGTAACCAAAGGGGGCCTATGTGAATTGATTTCAGGGTCTAGCAGAGGCCTGAAGAGCTGATTTGACTTAGACAATTGAAGATCCTTCACCGGGAGGTCGCTCAACCCTGAGGAGAGAAGGGGGGCTACATCAAAAGTCAAAGCAGTGAAACAAAAATTATAATACATAAGTAATTTTCATTCAATGTTTAATTTTCAACTAGTTCCACGTTGTGTTTCAAGTGGGAACCATTGGTGCTATAGGAAAATAATCGCTCTTCCAAGTCCTTTAGAACATAAGAATTTGCACCTAGGACAAAAGCGATTTTAAAAGGACCCGACCATAATATTTGAAACTTAGAATGCCTTCCTCTATCAACATGAGTTGAATCCCAAAGCAAGACTTTCTCATTTACTTTAAATCTGATAGCTTTTGTGCTTTTATTGAATAATTTATTTACAGTTTGATGTCTTCTCTTTATGTTCTCCAAGGCAAACATCATTTGTTCCTTTAAATCCAACAATGCATTTATCCTTTGAGAGATATTAGAAGTATTTAATTCTTCATTCTGTAGCATCATCTGTAGAGAAGAAAGTTCCAGATCGGTAGGAAAAATAGCTTCTTGACCATAAATAAGTTGAAAGGGAGTGCAACTTGTGCTTACCTTGGTAGTAGTGCGATCTTCCCAAAGGGGGTAAGTGAGGAGGGTGTGCCATTGACGAGGCTTATCTTCAATGATCCTCTTGATAATTCTAACCAGATTTTTGTTAGTAGACTCGGCTTGCCCATTTCCTTGAGGGTAATAATTTGATGAGGTAAAATGTTTGACTCCTAGCTTAGCTAGAAACTAAGCCAACTTAGTAGAAATGAAAGTGGGACCGTTGTCTATAATAATTAAAGGAATGCCAAATATGGAGAAAATATTAGTTTCAAAGAAAGACATAACCTGTTCATCCTGTGAATGTTTAAGTGGGACAACTTCAGTCCATTTCGTAAAATAATCTGTGGCTGTCAAGCTAAAATATTGCCCTGCTGAAGATGGAGGATTAATAGGACCGATAAAGTCTAGACCCCATTTTGAAAAAGGAAAATCAGGGAGGAAAGGTTGCAAAGGCATGGCAGACAAACATTCTTTCCCAGCGAATTTTTGGCACCTGTCACAAGATCTCGAAAAGTTATAAGAATCTTGAAAAATTGAAGGCTAGTAATAACCCTTTTTGATGATTTTAAAAGCAATAGTTTTAGCAGAAAAGTGGCCACCCACATGAATAGCAGAATCTGAAGATCCATAGGTTTCTTGTAACAGTTTTTGTGCTTCCTCATTATTTACATAGTGAAGTAATATACCATCGACAGATCTCCTGAATAAGAAGTCTCCTAAAATAACATATATGGAATATTCAAGACATAGCCTTCTCCTTTGATGAGTATCTAAGTTATCTGGACATTTCTGATTTTGCAAGTAATACACCAGATCTTTATACCATGGATGTTCAACTATAGGAAGGATTTGACTATCAACGTAAAATAGTGTTGAAAGAGGATTATCTTGTTCATCAATTTCTTTACTTGCTTCAGCATGCTGAGCCAAGTGAAGGGCTAAGTCTCATCCCTTAATTGTTTTCAAATTCATGATGGTTAAGTAACGCTCCTCAACCTTGGCAAGCCAATGTGCAAGATTCTCTGAAATATAAGTCTGTGAGATAAAAAACTTGACAGCATGCAAAGGGACTTTTACCAGTGTGTGCTTGCCTAAGATAAAGTGGGGAAATTTTTCCACAACTTTAACGAGAGAAAAAACATGTTTTTCGATATAAGAATATTTGAATTCGTCGTCTGACAATATTTGACTCATTCAAACTACTGATTTTTCATTATTCTGGTCATCACATTGTACAAGAATAGCATAAACTGCTTCTTCTGTGGCATTAGTGTAGATAATAAAATCTTTCTCAAAATTCGGCTTCGCCAAAATCGTTGGGAACTGATTGCCTTCTTAATTGTAAGTTTGAAACTTGTGAAGTAAAGCAATGCATATAGATTCTTAAGCAAAACAAAATTTAATCAATGGCTCATACACAGAGTACACAAAGATTTTATACCGGAAACCCTCAACTGGGAAAACCTTTCTTATATTCATTATAACGAATTTCACCATTCACCATAAAATACATACAATGTTTTAAGGTATTCCATAGATATCGAAACCCTAATCCCTTAATTCGGGATTAGTTTTGTAAACCGCTAAAAATAGCAAAAACCACCCCAAAAAAAATTGTCAGACGTAGTTGTCGAATCTGACGCGCCCACACACACACATGCAAAGAATATAACACATACCCAACATTCTCCCACTTGTTGTTTTCTTTGCATCCAGGGGTCCAAGGGATTATATATTCAACAATCCAGGGTAGAAATGCCCATTGTTACTCTACACCAAGAGAACTTTTCTGTGCTCAAAGAATTTGTCAATGAATCTGCAACATTCTTCAAAGTGTCAACCTTTTTCCAGCAACACCTTCTTTTCCTCAAGCATGTCTCTCACAAAGTGATATTGAACATCAATATTCTTTGTCTTCGAATGATAAGCTGAGTTCTTTGCCAGGAAGATTACACTATGACTGTCACAATCTAATCTCACTGCTTGTTGTACCAACCCAATACCTGAAGACAATATTTGTAACCATACTACTTCCTTGCTTGCATGAGTGGCTACCATGTATTCAACTTCTGTAGTTGAGAGTGCCACTACAACTTGTATTTTTCTCATCCAACTGATTGCTCCTCCAAATAGGTTAAACACATACCCACTTGTAGATCTTCCGCGATCCAGATCTCCAGCCCAGTCTGCATCAACAAATCCATGTATGTCCACCACTCTATCCAATCCTAGTCTTCCTTGGTAGCACAATCCATAACTGGTAGTGACATGAAGATACCTGAAGACCCTGTTTACTGCTGTCCAATTCTCCTTCCTTGGTTTTGACATATGCCTGCTCAAAACTCCCACTGCATGTGCAATGTCCGGTCTAGTACAGACCATTGCATACATCAAACTGCCAACTACACTAGCATACAGAACATGGGACATGTCCTCTTCTTCTTCCTATGTCTTGGGATACTGATATGTAGATAACTTTACACCTATAGGAATAGGAACCTTGACTGGTTTACTTCCATTCATATTAAACCACTGCAATATCATCTCAACATATTTTCTCTGATTCAACCAGAGTTTCCTGTTTTCACAATCTCTTTTAATCTCCATTCCCAGAATGAAGTTAGCAACACCGAGATACTTCATGTCAAATTTGGAGGATAGCTGCGATTTCACCTCCTTGATAACATCCATGTTATTTCCTACCAACAACATGTCATCAACATACACCACTACATAAATGAAGTGATTACCAACATGCTTGGAATATACACAGTGATCAACCCTTCTTCTTACAAATCCCAATCCAAGGATGTATGTGTCAAACTTTTGGTACCACATCCTAAGTGATTGCTTCAGACCATATAGTGACTTCTTTAGCTTACAGACCAACTCTTTCTTTCCCTTCACTACAAAGCCTTCTGGCTGCTTCATGTAGATTTCTTCTTCCAGATCCCCATGTAGGAATGTTGTCTTCACATCCATCTGTTCCACTTCAAGATCAAAAGAAACAACAATATATTAAATAAATCTAATAGAAGTTAACTTAGAAACAGGAGAAAAAATCTCACCAAAGTCAATTCCCTCTACCTGGGAATAACCTTTTGCTACTAACTGAGCTTTGTATTTATCCACTTTACCTTATGCATTAAACTTCTTCTTAAACAACCATTTACTACCAACAAGTTTTCTTCCAGCTGGCAACTCAACTATATCCCATGCCTCATTCTTATCCAAGGCATCCATTTCTTCAACCATGGCCTTCTTCCAGAGTTTACAGTCCTCTAAATTCACTGCTTCCCTGACAGTTCTGGGATCATCATTAGTAATAGATAAAGAAAAATTGGAATGAAAATCAGGTGGACTATACCTTTCTGGTTACCTTTTATCTCTCACTGATCTCCTCAATACTGGGGCACGAGGTTCTTCTTCTTCTTCTTTTGCTTCCTCTTCTTTAGATGATTCATATTTTGCATCATCTAACTCAAGCTCTATTTTCTTAGGTTCATCTTGCGTTGGTAGGAATTCCTGTTTGGACACATCTTTTACCTCTCTGAAAACAACACCTTGACTGTAAATAGTCTTCTTAGTTTCTGGGTTCCAAATCTTATAACCTTTCACACCATATTTATAACCAATAAAGATACACTTTTCAGCCTTTTTATCCAGCTTACTCCTATTTTCCTTTGGAACATGCACATAAGAATCAGAACCAAATACTCTAAGATGTTGAAGAGAGGGTTTCTTTCCAGACCATACCTCGTGTGGATTTTTATCATCCAACATTGATGAAGGTGATTGATTGACCAAGTAACATGTTGTACCCACTGTCTCTGCCCATAATTCTTGTCCTAGCCCGACACCACTGAGCATGCTCCTTTCTTTTTCCATCAATGTCCTGTTCATCCTTTCTGCAACTCCATTCTGATGAGGAGTGTATGGAGTAGTATTCTGCCTTGCTATACCACACTTCTTACAGAATTCTTCGAATTCATTTTCGCAGAATTCTCCACCATTATCTGTTCTCAATACCTTTATTTTCTTCTCTGTCTGATTTTTTACCAGAGCCTTAAACTCTTCAAATTTATCAAATACCTCAGATTTCTTTCTAAGAAAATAAATCCACGTGTTCCTTGAAAAATCATCTATGAATGAAACATAATACACAAATTTACCTAGGGATGGAACATGAACAGGTCCAAACACATCACTTTGTATCAACTCTAAGATCCCCTTTGCTCTTGTAGCACTAGATGGGAATCTTACTCGATTCTGTTTAACATATATGCAATGTTCACAGAAATCAAAATCCATAGTGCAATTAGACATACCTTCAACCATACCTTTACCGTGTAGTGTTCGAAGGCCCTTTTCTCCAATATGCCCTAGTCTTTGATGCCACATCATGGTCTTCTTTTCTAGGACAATATTGGTCTTGTCTCCTTCATTTCCCTGCTCAGGGACAACAAAACTGTTACACCCATTAGTATAAGTGCTTCCCAACAACTTGTACAGAGTTCCACACCAAACTCCCCTCATCAACACCATTTCTCCTTGTACCATCTTGCAAGTGTTCCTTCCAAATACAGTATCCACTCCTGCATCATCCATATTGCTTACATATATTAGGCTCCTGGATAGTTTTGGAATGTGCAAAACCCCAAGGAGAGTTCTAATCCTTCCATATTTTAGCAACAACTTAACCCTTCCATGTCCCAAGATTTTGGTTGTCGATTCATCTCCTAGGAATACATCACTACCATCATATTTTTCATATTCAAAGAACCACTCCCTGTGAGGAGTCATATGGTATGACACACCTGAGTCGATCAACCATACATCATGGTCTGCATGTGTACTTGTAGATGCCAGGTAAACATCAACTCCTTCTTCAGTGGAGGTTTTTGCCTCTGTGGAAGAGGTACTATCAGATCCCTTTGGTTTATCAACCTTCTTAGACTTGCAATCTTTCTTATAATGCCTTGTTTTACCACACTTCCATCATTTCCTCAAAGATTTTCCCGGAGACTTAGATCTAACTGTAGATTTAGATCTCCCCTCAAAGGATTACCAGGATTCCTGTCTTGGGTACGACCTCTTACAAATAAAGCATCTGTACTATGACTATCCATGTTTTTTTGCCTCATCTCTTCAGATAACAAGGATGAAACTACATCCTCATACTTCAATGTAGATTGAGTGGTACTACCAATTGCTACAACCAGATTATCCCAAGAGTCTGGCAAAGAATGTAACAAAGTAATACACTTATCTTCTTCTATAATCATAATATTATTAGAGACAAGTTGAATTACTAGAGTATTAAAGGCATTTAGATGTTATGTCACATAACCTCCATATTCGATCCTAAGATGATACAACTTCTTTCGAAGAAACAAATTGTTTACCAGGGACTTTGATTGATACAAATTCCCCAACTTATCCCATAGTTCCTTCACTGTAGATTCTCCTGAGACATTAAACAACACCTAATCTTCCAGGTAGAGTCGAATAGTACTCCTTGCTGTCCTGTCCAACTTATCTCAATCTTCCTTCGACATACCAACAGGTGGTGTACTAGTAGTTTGTGTACTAGTAGGTTGTGTACCAATAGCCTGTGTGCTAGTAGACGATGTATCAGTAGGCTATGTATCAGGATCCACAACGATCCATTGTTCTTTGTCTACAAGAAGGTCCTCCATCTTGAGCTTCCATAGCTCAAAGTTTTTATCGTTGAACTTCTCTATCTCGATTCTAGAAGAGCTCACCATTCCTTTTCTACACTCGAATAACCACTGCAAAAGCTCCCACTAAACCCAGGTTTATCATAGACCCAAGATCAACTTGATCTATCAAGATCGAGCCAAACCCTCAACAACAAAGGCATCCCTCTGAATCCACAAACGAGCTCTGATACCACATGTAATTTTTAAACCTGTGAAGTAAAGGAATGCATATAGATTCTTAAGAAAAACTGAATTTAATCAATGACTCATACACATAGTACACAAAGATTTTATACCGGAAATCCTGAACCGGGAAAACCTTTCCTATATTCATTATAACGAATTTCACCATTCACCATACAATATATACAATGTTTTTAGGTATTTTGTAGATACCAAAACCTAATCCCTTAATTCAGGATTAATTTAGTAAACCGTTAAAAATAGCAAAAACCACCCCCAAAAAAATTTCGGGGCGTTGCCCCAAATGTTGCGCATAACCAGGGAGGGGCATACCTACCCCCCCTGGGAGCCCCCTAGGAAAGCATCCAATGCACATGACACAAAGGACACTAATAGAGGGATCGTCAGACGCAGTTGTCGAATCTGACACACCCACACACACACATGCAAAGAATATAACACATACCCAACATTAATCCCTACGAAATCATTCTCGACGTCATTAGTCCAAGAAAATGAGCGATATTTCTTGAGAAGATTGTGAATTGGTTTGACCATTAAAAAAAAATCAAGAACAAATCTACGAACAAAGTTGATACTGCCCAAAAAGGCTTGAACCTCCTTTTTGGAAGTGGGGGCAGGAAGGTTTAGAATAACAACAATCCTTTCAGTCTCTATGCTTATTCTTGAATTAGAGACAATATTCCCATGGAGCTTTCCCTTGGTAACACTGAAAAATAGACTTAGAAGATTTAGAGAAATGCCGAACTTTCTGCATCACATGAGAACTTTTCTAAGATGACCAAAATGATCCAATCAGTTCTTTGAATATACAGTCAAGTTATCAAGATAAATTTGAATAATCTTACCAATTAGATCATTAAAAGCTATCTGCATAGCTCTTTGGAAGGTGTCACCTGCATTAGATAAACCAAAAGGCATGCATTCATAAGCAAATGTGCCCCAACATGTAGTGAAAGTGGTTTTGTATTTATCAGTCCTTTTTACCTTGATTTGATTATAACCGGAAAAATCATCAAGTAAGGACATCATTTGTGACCCTGCAAAATCATTTCCATATTAGGGAGAGGAAAAGGGTCTTTTACGCTTTCTCTATTTAATGCGCAGAAATCAACGCACACTCGAATCTGACCTGTTGTTTTCCGAACGAGAACCAAATTGGAAACCCACTCGGAGTACTTAACAAGAAAAAATATCCCAGCTTTCAAGAGTTTTTCCAACTCCTTCCTAATAGTAGCTTCAAGTGCGGGGTTAATGGGTCTTTATTTTTGCCTAACTAGTTTTATACCCTCCTTGATAGGAATGGAATCATGTATAAGAGCAGGATCAAAACCACGAAGATCCTCATAAGACCAAGAAAAAAAATATTGAAATTCACGAAGTAACTCAGTGAATTTCAACTTTTCTTTATCGATACATTGGGCACCTATCTTAACATTCTTTAGGGAATCGAGTATTCCAATGTTCAAGGAAATGGTTTCACCCACTTTCCTTTTTGACTCCTCTTCTTTATGATTTTCTTTGTTGCCTACATCACTCGATGAAAATGAACATTCTAGAGGAGTCAAGCCCTTCAAAATTTTGTTATTTTCCATGGATATAATCTCTTTGGGATTATATGGTTCATTTTGTATGAAAGCACATATGCTTTCATCACTAGGGAAGACTTGCTATGACTCTACATTGTCTGGGATATGAGTATGATATAAAGATTGAAAAGTGCAATCAGGTCTTTGTGGTAGAAGTTGTCGAGTGGGAGAGGCTGCAAAAACAACTAATCGGTCAGCCATTGAATTCAGTTCCCTTTTAACATGAATGATGTTAAATGATAATAAGTTTGAGATAAGCGCCCAAACATATTGGGTGTAGCGTTTCATTAACTTGTTGCTACGAGAATTTATTTTACGGACAAGGCTCAAAGTCCCCAAAAACTGTAAGGTGTCCATAACCTAAATTATAGGCATTTTCAATGCCTAGCGGTAATGCTTCAAATTCAGTGATGTTGTTTATGCAAGCAAACTCTAACCTATAGGAAAAGTTGTGAATTTTACCTATAGGTGAGTAAAAGATAATGCCAGCTCCATTACCTTCGTTGGAGCATGAGCCATCAAAGTGCATATGCCACATCCCATCTTCCTGGTCAATTCGTTCCAGGGTAGTGTTATCCTCATCTACAAAGATGGAGTACACTCCTAAGTCTTCCTTGACATAGTTTACATTAGGCTATGAAATACTTTCTATTTATGGTGAAATTCTTCCCTCCCTTAGGACTATGATGTTCTTTCCATTACAAGGAACAAATAAGTGTGTCCCGTCAAGTGAAAGATATCCACCTGTCAAGGCTTGCCAGTCTCTTCCTAAGATGATTGGATAGTTGCTTACTGGCATGTCAATTACGTGAATATTAAGGGTTGTCCTTATTTTAGGATTTGCACACAGAACCAAAGTCACGTCTTTGATTTCATCTATGGTCGATTGTTGTAGACTGTTATATGAGAGCATGCTTCTAGAATTTTCATTGGTACAAGACAAGCCTGGCTCTTCCATAATAATTTTTGACATTATGCTTGGGCCCGAACCACCGTCAATTAGGCAACAATGGGCTATTTTGTCCATAATCTTTACATAAATGAAAAATGGTGGATTTTTTTACAGGGTGTCTAAAATTATTTACACTTACTTTATTTACAATAAAATCCTCTTCTTTTACCTCTTCAGAGAGATTGGCTATGGTGGAAGATTTTCCTTCCATGAAATATTTTAGATGCTTTTGTTGCTTAGGGATGACGACCATGTCCAGAAGAGTAGCATTGGCCTTGATATTAGCCAATCGGTTGAGAATATTATATTTGGAATAGGGAAGAGGGGAGGGAATTCCTTAACTGTTAGGAGTCTTGGTAGCTTGTTCAATAGCAGCTTGTGAAGATGAGCTTGGGCTAGAAGAAGTACGAGGGGGATCATGTTTTCATTTTGAAGCATATGATTTATTCCTAGTGTTTATGATAATGACATCCTCTGGTTCTTCCCAATCTAGAACAACAATTGTAGTTTTAGGTCTTTTTCCAAAGATTTTATCTCTGACACTCTTCTTTACCTCACAAGTACTTTCCTCATGATTTTCCTCGCAAAATTTACACCAACTACGAGGCATGATGGCCTTGGGATGAAAGTTGTTTTCATTAGTATTCCTAAAAGATGAAGAAGAATAAGATGATGCCCCAAGAGTAAGTGAATGGGTATTTCCCTTTCGATCGTATGCTATCATTCAGTTATTCATATCATGTACAAATTGTAATAGGGCAAACATGACCGTTGGTTTAATTGAGTCTCCCTTGGGAAGACCTGTTCTTTCCAGCTGTTTTTCATACTCTAGACAAGTATGAAGAGCGGAACCAAGATTGTAAATAGATTTTTCTTCAAGCCTATGCTGATAAGGGGAAGGTAGAGCATTATAGTAATGCATAAAAGCGGCTTGGTTCTGGGGGCGAATAAGTTCGGGAATTTGATTATACAACTTGGTTAAATGTAGGTTGAAAGACTTGATAGTCTCATCATCTTTGTACACAATGTTATTGTATTTCCGTAATTGTTCGGTTGGGCTCTTAGTCTACCCATAAGTAGATTTGAACTAGTAAACTAACTCTTCCCAAGTGGAAATAATCTTGGGAGGGAGATCGAAGAAATCTGCCGTTGCTTTCCCTTCGAGAGAGTTGACAAACATGCACATACAAGTATCATTGCCATTAGCTCCTATATTGTGGCAGGCATTAGAGAATGCCACCAAGTTTTTTGTTTGTAGTGACTGTGTTATTTCCTAAAAACCTAGGAATATGTTCTTTAAATTTTGGTAGCAGACGAGTGGCAAGTGCTAGGTTTAAAGGGGAGGATACATGCCACAGGGTAATAGTAGCATCTTCTTCGAATTGAAAAAGTCCATACTTATTTATGACCTTGCTAGGGTTGGTAGTAGATTGGACAGGCACCTTATGGCTATACAAACTATCAATTACTGATGAGGTTGAAGGTTGAGATGAAGAAGAACCTCTAGTGCCACCAGAGCCACCCACATATGTCATTTTGTAAATGATGGGTGAGGGCAAGAAAGATGAACTAGTCAAATCAGATAAATTTATCCATAGAGTATCTTGTTGGGTTGACAAAAAATCGTTCCTTCTTCCTATTTCAACAATAGGAGTGATTTCAGGAGACAATCCTCTTCTTCTCCTAGAGATGCGAGGATTTAGGGACATGAAAAAGAAGATCAAAACTTTTAGGAAAAAAAGAGCTACAATTGATTCCTAGGCTGTCTTTGCCCAACTTCCCAGTGTTCTCGAACACTTATGTCTTTTTCAATTACTGCCCATGAGTGTTCAAGCTCAGCTCGGGTGTTAGCGGTTTCTAAGATGGTATTGAATAAAGTTAAAGCAATGCTAGTTTGGTCTTTAAGACCATGCTCGATATTGGATTGCCTTGTAACAGGTACTATCATAAGGAAAAGAAAACAATCAAAGAATCAAAACAAAAGCATAAATATTCAATGATGATCACGAATACAATCAACCAGAGAGATATGGAAGATGTCTTCAGTTTGGTCGCCAAATAAATGTTGACGAAAAGGTATGAGTTACCTTAATCATTTTCAAATCTTGCCTGGCTAGGACAAGATAGTCAGGAATGTCACCCTAGGTTTTATAGCCTCAAAAATATTCTCCCAATCCGTAAGTATTAATTACTACGATCGAGGCTGATTTATTAATGAAAATAATGTTGCAATATAAAATAAAGTTTAAATAAGTTTCTGAAATATACACAGATTACATAAAGTAAACATGGAGATCGAAATACAAAAAGTAACCAAGTCATAATTACACATATATAAGACAAAATAACAATCTGATTTATTTCATTCTGAGATATCAAAAGTGTAAAATCCCTCTAAGGGCATGGACCAAAGTCTGATTTAGAGATCCCCAATGAACACCATACAAAAAGACTCTGACAATCAAGCAAAACTGAAATTTATAATCTGGATCAGCTTGCCACAAACTACTACCAATTTGACTCTACAAGATATTCTTTTTCAGCCATGAAACTTAATTCACAAACATACAAGAATACATAGACTATCAAGGATGGATCAACACCTCTAAAACAAGAGTCTGAAAAGTTTGGTTCTATCTTGAACCTTGCTATCTACAATAAGATCCTACTGTCACAAAGAGAATTAGGCTTTGAATAAACTCAAGAATGAATGAAAACTGAAACTATCTTAGGAAACCAAAAGAGAAAACCTTAGTCTTTCTTTCTCCTTCTATTCTCCCTTGTTTCTTCTTCTCATCCAACTTGTATTCTTTCCAAATAAGTTGAAGTAGTTCAACTACTTTCTTTAGTTAAGTTAGTTTGACTTAACTAAATTAGTTTAGGAAAAATAAATAATAATAATATAGTTAAGGGTATATAATTAATAATAACTAGATAGGTGGGACCCCTTGTGACTCCCGTCATTTCTTCTTTTCAAATCATAAAATATAACATAAAAGGATAATCATTTTAACACATGCCACCCTTGTAGCTCCCTTAGATACCTTCCAAACTGAATATTTAAATATCAGAATTAATTTAAATCATATCCAAAAATATATAAATATCCACATAATCCACATAATACAAAAAAATCTTGTTGTCCAAACTTTTTGAAAACCATTAACACTGTCTTCATCAACTCAAATCATAAAAAACACAATCTAAAAGCCATACTTGCCACTCTAGGATGCAAATTTTCTTTTTTCACTGCTTTCCCCCTTTGATTTCCTGGAAGTAGCTAGTGGTTGATTAGAACCTTGAGGTTGTATTTCACTGATCACATGGGAAAAATCATCCTTCAAATGCATGCGGGAAGACACAGATTTTGAGGAATCATCTGATGAAGAAGAAGGGGAGGCAACTACTTTGCCTTTATCTTGCATAGGTTGGAGAATATCAATTTTTAGTCTTTTACTAGCATGTGAAGATTGAACAGGTGAATCAACATGGGCAATATGGACATTAGGATTGACAGGTGGTGGGAGAGGCAATGATATATTGGGCCAGCCACGATGGTGAGAGATAGTCGAGTTGACAATCTCTTGCCATCCATCATTTGCAGAGACTTCTGGTTGCAAGGACACATGTGGAGGAACGAGAATTCCAGGGATATTCTGAGGCTGGAAAGGAGGTCTTTCTAGCCAAAGATGTACTATTCCATGACTAATCCAGTTAAAGAACCCAACTTGGAACAAGTGGTTCAATTATTGGGGATCAACATCAAAATGGATGGAAAATCTAGGCCTTCTAGGCCCTCGGTTCCAATTCCCCTGCCTTTATTATTTTTGCCATGGATTCCCCTACTGAAGAAACTCATTTTGTAGCAGCATTTTGTCAGTAACTAAGCTCTTAATAAACCATACATGTCACTCTACTTACATGAATAAAAAATTGGCTCAGAAATTGACACAAGATACATGCAAATCCATCCATAACAAACCATTTAATAATCGCCAAGTCAACATGGGGTGATAGGGTTCATGGGACATTTGGAGGGAATGTATTTAGTGAAAAGTGGTATAATGATAGGGGATTAATACACAAATACTGTTCAACAATTAATTAAACAATTTAACTGTGTAATAAAATACCAAAATATGAGTCACCAATCCTTGATGTGTTATTCTTTGTCTCTTTTACACAAACTTCCTTTTTAATTTATTTCACGGAACAAGGATGCCATAAATGAAATTGGGATTATGAGGGGAATGTAATGAGCGAAAAGTGGTAGAATGGCACATAAATAATATGGATATTGTTCAAATTAAAATAAATCAAAACATGCAATCAAACATATCTCCGTTCCGACCTTCAAAGTTCAACAATATTCACTTTTCAAAATCACAATTTAAACTGTTACTTCCTTTGACAAATTTCCTTGTTGGCTTCCAAACAATAATCTATATGCCCAAAGATATTTAATTACAATAGCCTTTGTATTCATATAATCATTACATGACAGTCATTACGAAAAGCATTGCAATCGATATGAGAAACCACAATAACCCTTTGAGCCAAAACCATTAACTGAATATTTAATCCTTAAACCAACAGGAACACTCACAATATTTATAAGCATTCATATCCATCAATTATTTAAACATTGTCCAAAGTAATCAACTGGACGTTATACCTCTTAATCGGGTCTCAAACAATTTGCACACAAGTGACCCCTTTATATAGCCAACATAACGATTGAACCAAATAACATTCAATATTATGAGCCCAAGATTCAAACAAATTAGTGTGTACATACTTCTTCCAGAATTTCCAAACGAGGGACGCAACCAAAATCGTGCCCAAGAAATCAAGCACGCATAGTGCTCCATCAACCATCGACTGGAGTAAAATGATATCAATATCATATTTAGGGTTTAAAACAACAAGCAGAAGGTAAGAACAAGTGGTTCAACCATACGGTTAAGACTTCGAATAACGCAGACAACTCATGCCTTTCACAATTTACCACATAACCATAACATGTAACAATACTCTCGGTTGTGAGGGTTACCAGAACGACAAACTGTCAATTCCAACAGGAAAACGAATTGAAGCCAATCCCTTTTATCAACACTGTAAAACGAGCGACTAAGCACAAAATCATGCCCGATCAGAAAGAATCCATAATGCTTTTATCAAATTCTGGGTGATGTTAAACTCATACTATGCAATGTTCTCCAAGCAACTGTGTTAGTGAGGGAAAAACAATGTAGCTAACAACTCATAGTTTTTCCAAGACAAGGCACAATTATTTTAATATTTCATCAGTTCACATTGCAACCCACAAGGTCGAAAAATACGAGCCACATAGACAAACATGGAGTGGGAAACTTAAACACAGAGACCTGTTATGACAATCCATAAGTAGGATATGCACAAAGATTAGAGCCTTGGTAAGCCATGATACTCAATTTCAATAGAGATGCTAGACCCAAAACCCAAACCATGACCAAGCATGCTTCACTGCCATTTTTATCCAATAAACCCATGCAAAGACTACACACAACAAGGATAGCATAGCCATTTATTTTTTTAAGTGCCAACAGTGCATAATAATCACCGTAAGAAACCACAGACACAAACACCAATACACAATTCAAATATCTCATAACAACTCAAGAATCACACAGACCATGAGCAATCCAGAGCCAAAAGTTGATTCAAAGGGCAGAGTAACCATCATGAATGGAAGATTAAGAAACCCATACCTAGAAAATCCTGCGCGAGGTAGAAAACTAGACTGTATACTTCCTTCACGACCGAACAATGCGGAGCAACAACAACTACAAGAGACAAAACCAAAATGAAAGAATGACTAGGGTGATGGGCTCGAGGGGAGTTTGAGTTACGTGTTGTAAATGCACGTGGATTCTCCCTTCCAACCTCATTCAATTCAAAGTATGAGCCAAGCCAATTCACCATAGCACTACACATTAATCAACCAAATGTCCATTGCCATATCACATTTGCAAAGTGCACCACCCCTTTGTAATGTCCAACTTCTTTAAAATAACCATGTGCTAGGAACATAACCCAATGTGAAACCATATATGAAATTCAAACAAGGCGCATAGTAACAAGGGTCAAGAGCACCCATCCTTTGTCATAATAATGCACAACATCAGAACTTGAATATAGTTCTTTTATTCAAAAGAGCTCCATTATTATCCTTTATCAAGATCATTTAAACCATTTAATGCCACGTTCAATGCAATATGAAAGTGAAAAATGATAATAATTCTTTCATCCACAGGGAAACCTTAACATATTTTGTGAGAGGTCATCAAAGCCATCGAATGCCATGTTTTAATCAACCAACCATCACACATTACCACAACATTTTAAATCATGATTTGAAACAATGAACTCTAGAAGACTGTGTGGGTACCATCACATAAGCAAACAAAATATAAGCGCAACATATCCACCATAGTGCCATAAGTCCAACAAGGGGTCCCACCTACTAGTTTATTATTAATATAGATATATAATAAATATTGGCAATCATTTGCGAGCATAGTATTCATCATTGCGTTTTTAAGCGTCAAGAAAGTGCTTGTATATGCCCTTCCATTCAGTGCAGATATCCAAGCCTCTTTTCCTCCTGCACAACAAGAAGAGAACATGATGAGTTGTAAACCTTTAAAATATCTCGATGATACTTTATTCCATAATCTGGGAACTGAAGAAGTGTTAGAGGATCCCTTGGGTGCGACATGTCTTTTTGAAGAAAAGCAAACGAAGCACTATGTATTAAGGATCAAACCACTTATGATGAAGAGGCGATGGAGGGGCATGTCCATAAAGAGAAAGGAGAATTTCGACGAAGCACAACATGTTGAGACATCATTATATTTGCTCCCACTTGATGAAGTTGAGGTTGTCCAACCTTACTCTCCTTGTTTACATGAAGTTGAAGAAGCAACTAGTATCAATGAAAAATAATTCAGAGATCTACCTGTAGTCGTCCTAGCTCATGCTCTTCCTGCACAAGAACAAAAAGAGCTTGTCATTTTTAGCCACACTAAGGGTCTTATGAAAGAAACCTTGGATATGGTTGATAATCATATAGACATTTTCATACAGACTGGGAGACACACATGGGATTTTTGTCGCCTGATTCTTTTATAGAGACCCCATTTATGGCATTGAGGGTAGCTCTCAGGAAAAGGGGGTTGATTTATCATCTTCATAGGACTGGTCTTCATGTGTGTATGATTCATATGTTTGGTATTATGAGGATGATATGATTATATATTTGTTCTGTTCATTCGAGGATGACCCAACTCAACATTTTTAGGGTGATTTTCGGCCATCCCTTGGGAGTTGTGATGCAGATACTTTTGGTGATGCAAACTTGCTCTATGAGGATTTTCAGCCACCTTCATCCTAAATTTTAGATGAACACTAGGACGTGACCATCCCATAGCAATCAAATTCTCACTCTACAAAGTGAAAGTATTTCCATATTGGGGATTTCCACAAGGATTCACATATGAAGTGGCCACGTTTTTCTTTCTCTAGACCTGAGCATGTCCCTGGCCTCATTTCTTCTTCTAAGGGAAATCATGAGGTATTCTTGGGATCTCTCATATCTTCTTAGTCTTTAGGGAGAAATGATCATACTAATGAAGATGAATATGAGCCATCATCTACATATGATAGACCTCTTTAGAGATAGATTGATCGAGCTAGTGGTTTTCCTTTCTGGCATTATTTCTGAGATGGTTATGATTGCGACTACTATTTTTAGTAAGATTTCCTCCCTCCCACCCATCTCCATGAGTTTTATTTCATAGTCGATTGTATTTATATTTATTCTCATGATTATTATGATTATATGTCTTTGTTGTTTCACATGATTAAGAACAGGGGAAGATACCTTGATGAAGTGATGGATAGATGGTTGCATTGGTTGTATGACTTCACATGACATCACCTATCACCTGATATTTAGAGCCCCAGGTAAGTAGGTAGGTCATCTTGCTTTCCTTGCATTTGCATCTTGATTGCTCATGGTATCTTAGTTGCATTTCATTTCTCATTTTTCTCTACTTCCATTTTGATTTCATTTTTAGTTTAGAAACTTTTGAAAAAATAATAAAATTTTCTTTTCCAGATTAGTTTTAATTTTTGTTTTGACATATATGGATGAAGGATGATATAACTACCCTAGATTTTACAGTGTTATGTTTCAGTGTGGGCACGGATCCACCAGAAGACGTTGTGGTTCTCATGCACTCTACGACGAGTACATGTCCCCAAGTAGGAGCCAGACGTTATCCCCAACTCCTAGGGATAGCTAAGGAGATGACGTCTCGAGGCCCTCAGGTTGCATACATTGAGTACCAAGAGACAACCTCACCAATAGTTTCCACTTGCACAGATAGAGACCCACCATAGCTCCAGGTTCATTGTGACGGTATCCACCACAATAGCTAGCTTTTGAAAGACATTGCGTCTTGCTCCATGAGGTAAAAGTCAAGTATTATGGTGAGTGTCATTTCAATATTTGAGGCATTCGAGTTTGTTGCATATTTTACTACTTTTGATTATGTAACGTTTGCTTCGACATTATGCTCCTTGCCTTGTTTCACTTTGGTGGTTGACATTGCGCCCTAGTAAGTGGGTCACCCTTAGGGATATGTTTGCTACTTGGAGGTCCTCTTGATGAGTCAACGTGCCATTCCCGACCATACTTTTCGCTTTCTACACTTCATCCCCTCATCTCCTTACCTTTTGGGATCTTTGGGTATACTGACCCAAGAAGGGGTTGTCCCTCATCTTATGGGAAGAAGGGGTTGAAGGCCCATATGCTTGTAGCTGGAAAAATATAAAATACAATCATTAATCTTCTAGACACTCACCCAGGGATCCTGAGGACAATTAAATGTATCTCATAAGAAATTGATGCGATCCGTGAAAAATAACCAATACAAAATGGCAACCAAGGTGGAGCATGCGTGGGCACTGTTTTTAATGCTTAGGTAGAATCCCCACACATGTTTTCAACTTGAGGAAGAATAATGTGACCAGGGTAGAGTCAAGTTGGGAACAATTTTTCATGCTCAGGTAGAATCCCAACCTTGGCTTCAACCTGGAAACATCTTAAAAGAATAAAAGGCAATAAACGGGCTTGGAAAAAGGTTGCATTGAAAACGAAGGTGCAACACACCCTCTATAAAGGTACCCATAGATGAGACACTACAACCCCTTGTATGTCATGAACCCCATGCCCAAAAGTATTCCCCCCATCCATGACACATCATACACATGACTTAGAAAGAGGTCCCCTTGGGAAACACTCCTAAATTTGAGGAACAATTCACCCAATAGGTCACTTTGTCAACCCTCCCACACCCAAACTTGGAAAATTACATAGGGTCTTTGTGCATTTGTTTATTATGATGAGGTAGTTTGGATGTGCTTACTTAAATGGATATTTTATTGATTTGATTTACTCATCATGATGTAGTTGACTTGAGACCCTTGGAGGGCGTATCCATTTTTCTTTGCAAGACCTAGTTGGACAATTTTGGAAGAACAAGCCTAGCTTGGGATTCCATGGGGCTTGAATCCCACATGTTGGATGCCAAGGCCCCACACTCTAGATGACGATGAAATTCCTTTGGATTATCTTTCCCAACCCCTACATGGCAAACGACTTGCTTGAAAGGGCCAAAATATAACCCTTTAAGGGCTTGATGTCACCCTAGGGCTAGGGTTTGGTGGTGATTGGAGACACTGGCTACGTTTTGAAGGAAGATGCCCATGGATCATGGAATAAGGGATTGGTTTGAATACTATTGGCCTTTGGAGACCTAAATTTCCCTTCTCCAACTCAATGACTTGACCAAAAGTGCCAAACGTTGTCCAAAAGAAGGATGAGATCACGTTTCTAGGATTTCTCTTATGTGCAAAATAGAAATTAAATAATATTAATTTTGTAAAGGGGAAAGATAAGGTCTATTGACCCCTTATCTTTTGTTTTACCCTAAGTTTTGTGGACAAACATGTTTTATAACATTTTGTATAAATATAGATCATTTGTATCTCATTTTGACATATCTATCCCATTGTGAGAAGATTACATTGGCTGAAATTTGTGCGCTACTTGGGAAAATCTCTTTATATCTCTTGGTTACATTATCTTGTGATGGTTTATCTTTGCTATTGGATGGATGGATGATGCACTAGCTCTCTTGGACGCTTGATTCTTGCTTTATGGTGGAATTTTCTCGGTGAACTAGGGTTTCATCTTGTTAATGCTTCAACTAGGTGAGGACTTTATGTTTATTGCTCTCTTTTCTTGGTTGTAAGGTTAATGTGATGATTTATTGGGGAGTATAAGGGCATAAAACCCCCTCTAAGTCCATTGTAATTGTTTGAAGTAATTTTTGGTGGAAATAATATTAGGAGGATTAAAAGGGTTTACACCCTCCCAGGTTTTCCTTATTGGTTAGGGTTTGCCTTGGGGTGTAAAAGGGATTACAACCACAAGGAAGTTACTCATCCAATTTGTTTAATCAAGAGACTCCATTTGCCCTATATAAATACACTAATCTTCATGCATTAGAGAAGTAAATTGTTGCATTGGTAATTGTGAAAAGTTGAGATATTGAGATTGTCCAAGTTGTAATTTGTTGTTTGTGTCATAAGCTTGCTAATGCCACAAAGGCGTCTTGTTTCTCCAAGTAGTTATTGCTGTTGTTATAACTTTAATATACAACAATTAGAGCTACAGAAAACACTAAACAATTTTCTAAATAACTCTCTTTCCAACCGTCAAAAGTTGCCAGTAATTCGCCCCTATGGTCTACTAGTTCCAACGCACTTTTTGGGTGGATTATTTGCAAGTTTTGGTGTCTGATTTTCTTGTTGTTACAAATTGTTTTCTACAAATATAATTCTCATAAAGTATCTTTGCAACACTTGTTTATAACAACCTTACATTTGTGCTAAACTCTTGCTCTTTTAGTCTTGAGTTGTACTAGTCATATCTAGCTTAGCTCTTCTATCATTATCTTGACTTTTGGCACTTATTTAGCAACTCTAATAATCATTTGTTTACTGCTAAATAAGAGCCAAAAGTCAATACAGTTAGAGCTCTAATAATATTTTTTTACAGTTAAGACAACAAGCTTAACCTTCTTGTCCACCTAACATATAGCTCGTACAATTGGCTTTTCTTGTGTCTCGGGTAGGCACAAACACTTTCGGCAGATACCCAAGGAATTGGAAACCTTAGACCACTTCCAAAAATATTTCCCACACCTTCTTCCATATAAAAAACTTGACCTATAGGGGCATTCATTTCATGATCTCACTTTTCGTCTCATTTCCCCCTAGGGTCACCCATGATCCCCCCCTTGAGGTGATCATTTCACCTCTAAAGTGACGGGAATACCTATATAAGGTGAAAATGGGTAGGTGTTCTCTTATTTGTCGCCATATTTTGGTTTGGGTCGGGATTTTCCCAACCTAGAACTTCCGTGATAACACACCCCTCCTCTAGCTTGTGTGCCTCCTCACTCGAATGTTCCCTTGCTTCAACCCTTGCTCCCAAACTCCATGAATGATCCCCAAGGAAGCTTGCACCCTCAACAATGGCTTCTCCTCAAAACCCTTGACCTCTTGTGCCCTTCTTCTCCTCAAGAAATGTGCCCAAGTCGTCTTCCTTTCTTCCTCTCCTTCACTCCAATCTCAAGAGTGAACAATGAATCTCACTTGACCCTCCTTTGCCTTATTTATCCTAATCCTTAAGACTAACCTAGAAACCAAGGGCTTAGGTTCACTCTAAGCCTTCCTCCAATATGAGTGGATGAGATTAGATCTCATAAACCCACTGAAGTTTCCATAGTTTTCTTTATGTTCATTAATTCACACTTAAGTGAATCAAATGTCACTTTATCACTTAAGTGAATAAAGTCAAAGTGAAATTAGAACATAAAGTAAAAGCATGAGGCAATACTCTCCCCCTTCATGTTTAGAGACTCATAAACACAAGGGGACCACTTTCCTTGGTACCCAAATCTCAACAAAAGGCC
The DNA here is from genome assembly GCA_009831015.1 of Picea engelmannii. Taxonomy (NCBI): domain Eukaryota; kingdom Viridiplantae; phylum Streptophyta; class Pinopsida; order Pinales; family Pinaceae; genus Picea; species Picea engelmannii. The sequence continues at coordinate 131,163 of ML803376.1, forward strand.
ATCATAAGCCAAATGATTTTAAATACTACCCTAGTTGACAACTTATTAGCATCAGTGTTAGTTCTGGCAAAGCAAGAAGCAACCAAAGTCACCTAAATTAAGTATTATCATGTGTCACAGGAGAAAAATCAATCTGCAAACGGTTTTTTCAATAAATCCACATCCCTAAAAGTGGGGGTCATCAATATCAATGGAAAATTTTACAATCAACCGATTCCATGAATATTTTAAAAAGGGGGAGGAGGCATGCAACATGCAATTAAGGCATCACATGGAACATAATAAGGAAGCACAATTGTATAGAAGACTTAGTAATGAGATGAGACTCATGACCCCCCTTCGCATGCTTCACTCATGGTCTCACACGATTTTGAATCCTTGGAGAGAAACTTCACTTGTCAAGGTGGGATTATGGATCTTCGGTCTGGAATTCAATGGTGGAGAACCTAGGTTTCAATTCTACGCGACGACCTGGTGAATTTTGTTACTTTGTTTGGGATAGTGTGTATGTTTTTAGTCGTAATTCAAACTACAAGTAAGCCTCCTCCTCTACCCCCTTCTTGTTTAGGGAGGCTTGCTTTTGCCTGGATTGTACCTAACTTTGGTTCCATGGATTTAGTTGGTGTTCTAGTCTCATCTTCAGGGGGTTTTTCGTCTTATCTATTTGAGTCCTCTTCAATTTTGATAAGGTCTCTTCTGTTGTATTAAGGGTTTCCTTGGGTTGGAAGGTGAAACCATTGACCCTCACAAGCTCAAGGAGGAAAGCAATTTTATGGAGTGTTTCTTGCTCTATATTTGAGTATTTTGCAAGTGCTCTCATATTTTCTTCAGGTGGAAGATTTATTTTCCTATTTGATTCCTCTCTGGTTTTGAGTAAATATATTATGATGGGTGGTGGCCTAGTCTGTCTTGACTCCCAAATGAAACAATTAACGGAATTCTATGGTTCGAAGGTGAACAATGGAATCCTGGCAAGGGAAATACAAAGAACTTATTATTGATAGGGAGTCTTGACTATAGTAGAGTTGGGATTGATTATTGGGAATTGTAGGATATTTGAAATTACTTAGGAACCATGAGGAATATATACAAGGTAACATAACCTCAATCTTCATAGCTAAAACAAAAATAGATGAGAATGAACATTAGGTCACCACTTAGATAACAACAATTATGGGCACTCCGTCTCAACAAAAACATCAAATGGTTGTTCTATATGTGGAATTAAACATGCTTAGGAACATGGTCATACACTTGAGAAAGAGAGATAAATCGAGAGATTCAAATCAAGTGCGGTTAGTCAATTCCAACTGTGATGGGATGAAGGAAGAAGAAACAGTGCACCAGCTACCTGAAGACATGGAAATTGTCAAGTAGGATTCGGACCCAGTAAATGTAGCTATGGAAGAAGCAGGCAGTCGTCACACTTTCAATTCGGTTCTATGTTTTATAAAGTTATTAGGATCTTAGGCTTATTTTACAAAATCTATACTATCAAGAAATATTGGAAAGTTATGCCTAAAGTTCTAGATAGGCTGGTAGTTAGTATTTTTTTTTGCCCTTGTTTGAAAACGTTGAATTTGAACTTTGATGTAATTTTCATGCAATCTCTCTAGTAGTTTTTATTAGTACAAAATCTCCCAATTATGTTAAAAAAAACATAAACATGTTAGACAAGTTCAAGATGGGGTTTCTTAGGAGGAAATACAAGACTTGGATTAGTTTGTGCCTCATTAAGAGTAACCCTATGCCAATCCCAATTTCCTTGCACCATGGTGTTCTAGGATGTTCTGCACCACAATTAATGAATGGACGTTAGATCCCACATCATCAAATATACCATAATTAAGAAGATTAGCCAAATGTCATGGAGTAATATTAAAGCGCACTCATTATCTCTTGTTTTGACTATTTTCATAATTCCAAGAACCCTTTCCCCTTGTGTTATGTACTCTTCCTCTAAGAGCTCATCCTCTCACTTTTGGGAAGTTTCTCATTTAGTAAAAACAAAAAACAAAAATTAATATTTTACTATTGATTTTTTATCCTAAATACTTACAACTTGTATCACAAGTTTTCATCCAAACAAATTTTATTGGAGCATTAATAATTAACAAATTAAGTTCCTCATTGCAAAATCAAATGATCTTTTTTTAAATGTATTCATTACACGAAATCAATGTTATAATTTACAACAACACATTCTATGTAATCACTTCTACCCAATCTGTATTAATTCAGTAGTCATTACCATAATGAGTGATATATACACCATATTTGTTTCCAAAACAGAACAATAGTATTTCGTAATGAGAGTGGTCCAAAGAAGACAAGAAGCCACTATATTAACACAATGAACATTAAAATCTAAACATTTAAGAACTACCACATGATGACTATTCCAAATTAATTCCATGGGCGTTACTATTGGAAATGTAATCCGTCATGGTAACGAACTTCACTGAATGTAAACAGTAAAGTTCACGTAACGATTATAAAGATTCCAAGAGACTTTGGATAAAATGAATCCAATGGTCACAATTATGTATATATACATGTATCATATCAATTAACCATATGAATTTCACACTTATCTATTTTTATGATCATCAAGATTCCAAGAAATTTTGGAAGCTGAATCTAATAGTCACAATTATGTATATATACATGTATCATATCAATTAATAATATGAATCTCACTTCGAACAATGGTATATGAGCGGCCTTAGTTATTAGGCTTCAATTAAGTTATGGGAGTTATCTATAATTAAGTTGTTCAAAGGTAACCCTATGAGATAGTGTAGTTGGTGAGATGTGCATATACTCTCTTGGTTCAGGGAGAGGTCATGGGTTCGAGCCTTGTGTCCCTGAGGTTGCGGCTTAGCACCTCATATGATCAACAAAATGGGGAAGTATTATGTAGAAACGTTCCATCCTTATCGCTTGGAATTTCTGTCCTTCCTCAACGTTATTCGCACAAGAGTCTCTCCAAGTATCATCGATTTCCAATGCCCATTTGATTCGTGGGAGAAAAGCAGTTCTCTTATCCATCCATTTTACCACTTTCCTTTTACTTCTACACACTTCCTCAATCTAGTTCCGGTCCTCCATATCTCAATATCCATGCTTATTTTCATCTTATTATTTTCCTTGTCACTGGAGGTACATGTTTCGACTCTGCTCGTGCAAACCTAACGTTTCTCGATCTAAACTCTCACCTTTTTCACTATATCTTTTACCATCAGGAAAGACCTCCAACACCACAGTTAGTACCACTTTCCTCTTCATCGACTTCTCAGTCTCTTCCTCAACCGTAAAGTGAAAAAATAACATTTAATTGTGATGGCTCCAGATTTATCCCAAATAGCTGGATGAAAGAATTTCCATCCATTGATGGAGACGCCTCTCAGAAATCCATGAACTCTAGAATGATGGATTCCCTTCATATGTCACCGACTTTGAGCACATGAAGTAGAGAAAATTGGGGCAGGGAATCGAACAATTGTGGATGGGTCGATGATCGACAGTTGTTGCGTGTTAAAGAGATTTGTATTTTTATCTCAATCCTCAAAGCTGAAGGTTGGAAGTGAGCAGTGGAAATTGCAGGCCTTATAATGTTTTAATTTTATTTTTTCCTTCGACTCTTTGTCACACCACATTTTCTCCTTAAATTTTAATTTAATGATATTTTTAATAGTATCCTTATTCTATAAAATGGTATTTTCCATGATTCTCCAATGGCTTAGCCAAGACTTGGCATCTTTATGCCATCCTTGCTTGAGTCAAAGGTGGTCACGACCGGATTTTGAAGCAATTTTAGGAAGCCTCTTGTCTTCCATGTTGTTGAACTTGTTCTTATATATTAGGTATCTAGTCATCTCTGTGCTCTCAAGGGGGAAAGGCTTGCCTCTAAGAGGAGGATGTGATATGACATATTTCCTTTAATTGTGAGATTACAGGTTATAAAATTCTTTTGGATTTGCTCTATCTTTCTCTAGGATTCATGAGAGATACTGCATCCCAAGATATCACATCCATATAGAATAACATGTGTAACAAGAGTCTCAAAGAGGAGTTTCTTCTTATCCCATATCCAAAGATTGGTTGATTTACAATTGTTTTCAACCCCATAATAATCTTTCTATCCCCCAATAATCATTTTCTCAAAGCTATAATTACAATTGAGCTTGTGGTGAATATCGATTCCAAGATATTTGTATGAAGTCACTTCCTCTAAGTTGTTTTGTCATATACGAAGGTATCATAAGTGATCTTATTGGATTTAATGATCATGATCTTAGTCTTGTCAGTATTAACAATCATTCCCATATTGGAGATAAAATCCTTGAGGATTCTTAGTTGATTTCCAAGATCGCGGGGACTCCTCACCATAAGAATGATATCATCAACATAAAGAAGAAGATTGATGACTATACCAATGAGAGTAGGGACGACACAACCTGTTTTTTGCAAGCAATCTTCTAACTTCTCAATGTATATGCCTAAGAAAGTAGGGAACAAGGGACAACCTTGCTTGACTCCAATATTTCAGTTAATCTCTTTCGACCAACCCTCCGTCTTCTTAAACTTTGCAATAACGTTCTCATACAACCTTATTTAAAAAACCCTCAACTGGAAAGGAACTTTAATCTCTTCTAAGCTATCCCAAAGGTTTTTCCAGGGAATTGTATTGAAATTTTTTCTAAAGTCTACAAAACAACAAAAAATATTGGTTTTAGTATTGGAAAAATCCTTTGCAATGATCCTAAAGGTAACAAGATGGTCCATGGTTGAATGATATCTCCTACACCCGAACTAGTCTTTAGCTCTTTTACCTTGAGTTTCTATGCAAAGGATAATCTTTTTTTCCAAAATAATTCTATAAAGATTGGCTAAAATCAAACTAATCATAATGGTCCTATAATTAGAGGGAATATTTCTATCCTCATTTTTAAAAATATGAACAATGAGGCTTTGCGTCCACGGTTTAGGGAAGCCCTGCTTGAATGCTAAGTTGAAAAGCTTCTGTATGTGAGGGATGATGATATGCCCTCTGATTTAAAAAATTCCATCTTGGTTGCCTTCAATGTCCTTAGCTTTCCCATTTTCAAGTCACTTAACCCCGAACTCTATGTCATCCAAAGAAATTCTTTTATCCTCTATAGGGACAATAGGAAAGGTGCCCATAGCATTAGGGAACTTGTAAAGACTTTTGAGGTAGGAATTCCATACCCTTAAGGGAATCATATTATTTTCTTTAGTATTGTGGATTAGAATTTGCCTCCAAAACATCTTAGAATCAAGCTTAGATAGTTGTGAAAGTTGTTCTTGCCTTTTATTGATATAATACATTTTTTTCCTTTTAATTAGGGATTTGTACGTATTGATATTATTGAGTTTTAAGAACTCATTAGAAGCATCCGTAATGGCTTTCCTAGAAATTTAACATTCTTTATCATACCAAGGGTTGGTTGTTCTATTATTCTTTTTACATGACACCTCGAAAGAGAAATTGTTAATGGAAGTGGAAAAAGTAGTTGTAAAATTATGATGGAGGTCTTCAATGTTGCCATTATATGTTAGGAGTTGTAATTCACTATTTAAATCCTTTAAGAAAATGTCAACTTTACTTTTGTTATAGAGAAACTTCCTTTGATTATTAGAATTCTCTTCAATGGTGCTCATGTGTATCACAAAGTTTAGAGTTAGGGTTAAAGGTCTTTGATCAAAGTTGGGTTCATGGTTATTTAAAAGGTCAAAAATTACTATTTGGTTGGAAACGGGGATATCAACATAATCTACGACACTACTACCTAGCCTCTGAATACAATTCATCTTGTTGGAGTTTAGCCACTTCATCACTCCATTACAAATTATTAGGTCTCGAGAGCTGCAAATCTTGACTAGCTCAATCCCAAATAAATTCTCAGTTAGGTCTTCAAAGCTTATTTTGTAGCTATTAGCTAAAACAAGGTCCTAATCTAGCCATAAAGGATTATGGTTGGAATAATTGCTTAAAAGAGTAGCCTGGTTAGTTGCAGTCCTAACATTAAAGCCTCCTCGCAGGAGGATATTACCTTCATTTTCAAACTATAAATATCTTGTTCTAAATTATTATAGGGACAATTTCTATCTAGATTGTTTTTCTTATAAAAAGTAGGATTAATAGGTGCAAAATAGAAAATTGCTATATATATCTTCTTAGCATCGATCTCTAAAATTTCAATCCAAATGTACTAATTGAGAGGGTCGATCTTATGAAGTTGAATGTGAGGAGAAATGATCTTTCTAATATAACAAGCTATGCCTCCTATGGTGGGACTTTTTGTTGCATATCGACCACAAGACAAACCCTTCTATATTAGGGACCTATAACATAGATTTTTTTTTATAACTTTTTCTTTTTGAAGTACTTGAATACCTTTTTAAGTTTATAAATAGCTTTGGGAATTAAAACAAACTTGGAATTTCAACCTTTAGCTCTAATACATGTAATCCCCACACTTCTGTTTTTGTGACAATCACACTTCAAACTATGTCGATGTCAATTTTATCAATGATTGACTAATCCACTTAATTATTGATGCATACAGTGTTTTATTAATGATTGACCTAAATTGCTTATCCTTAAAATTTTGTTTGTTCCTTGAAAAGACGCGTCTATACGTATCGTTACAACCAGGGTTGGAATTTGAAATCCAACCCACCTGTCAAATTTGACGGTTAATCACAATTTATCAAACGTATTGATCATTTATACAAAGAAAGTTGACGGGTATCACAAAATTCTTACCGTATTTGATGGCTAAATTGCCTCATGACGGGAAATTTACCTGTCAAATTCCATCCCTGGTTACAACACACTTAATTTTTTAATTGATGCATGCACTGGCTTAATAGTACGAACTATATGGAATATGTATGATGGAATTGATAATTGAGGTGGATGGTACAAACAATACTTGGAAAAGGTACAACGATCGAGCAATTTGTTCGCGCCGACTCTTTATGGCAAATTGTATTGATGCAATTTTGTACAACAATACAATTGAATTGTACAACATGTGGCGATGATATAGCGGATGGTACGACATAAATATGTCAATTGTACGGACAATTTTCATATTGCATTGAAAATCAGGGGATTATACGAACATGGTACGACATGTACAAAGGTTGCAAATTTGACGACTAAATGTATGGCGGCTGACTGGAACTACAACATAAATTCCTTTAACAATTTTTTTTTCTGATTTCTTTTTTGAATTTGCAGCAGAATCACTCTTTTTTTTTTGTGGGTGGTTATACTTTTTGATAATTTCTCCCCTTTATATATATATATATATATATATATATATATATATATATATATATATATACACTTATTTTTTTTTTAAACATAAATTATCCTTGACACTTGTCTTTTCTATCAAGACAATGATATTTGGCAGTGAAACAATTTTTTATTTTTTATTTTTTAATGGCATGGAATGTCTTTCTTCATTAAGTTTTTAAATGGCCCAAAGTCAGTGTAGTCAATGATTTGGAAAAATTAGAGAAACTCTAAATGAAGTATGGTTGACCAATCTCCTTATAGACAAGTATGGTTGGCTAAAAGCTTGTTCAGACAAGGTTTATAAGGAGATTGGCCGAAGGCCGGGATCGAAAAAACGAAGCTCTGATACCGATGTGGCGAACCAATCTAGCTCATACACAAAATACACAAAATACTTGGAATATGAAGAAATCTATTATATATATGAATGAGATAATTACATTGAAAATGAGAATCTATATAAACACCCACACAAAGATACCCTTTTGTGAAGAGATGTAACCTTTCATTATAAGATATCTCTTCATTAGTAATTAATTATTAATTAATAATTTATTAATTATTCATTTATATTTTATATTTATGTTTATAATAGACACTCTCCAAAGAAAACAAGAAACCACTATATTAACACATTAAAATAACATGAACATTAAAGTCTAATCATTTAACACTATATTAACACATTAAAAGAACATGAACATTAAAGTCTAATCATTTAAAAACTGCCATAGAATGACTATGCCGTTAGAAAAACTAAAACTCAATGCGAACCATACTATTCAAGACAATATATACAAGCCATACTATCGTAACGATTTATTTTTATGAAGAAACATAAATATTTCTCATGAAATTTTAAGAAGAAACATGAATATTTCTCATGAAATTCAAGTATGTTAGATAACATTAGACATATTTGCATCCACAAATATCAAATTTGTGTCAATCAAAACTAGTAATGATTTATGTTTGTGTGCGTCACGACATTTTAACCAAAATTTTGTTTGATAATGCCATGGTATATCGAGAATTACTCCAATCACACTATTTATATCACAAAGCAATATAAATTTGAATAGAATAAACATTTCCATGTAAATTTAGTGGTAAGCGTACACACCATACCATGAAATGAAGTTGCATAGCATAGATGGGTGACCAAACTTAGTCAATGATGGAGCGTTCTAGGGCACTAGTATACAAAATAACAAGCAATCAATAAAATGATTAATTCAAAAAGGTGTAAGCCATTCAAAACATGCAATTGATGACATTTATTCACAATAGAGGTGGCTCCATAATATTTGTGATTTTGGGATGATTGGGAAATCATTAGGTTGAATAAACAAATTCGATAAAATAGAAAACTATTCAAATTGTTAAAGTTTACTAGATGATGAAGAATATGTTAGCTTTGCTTTCAAGAAATGTGATCAACAAGAAAGGGATAAAAATAAATAAGTTAAGGAGGGTGTGTATGTAGATAAGGTCATAGGGAAGACTTGTACAATAAATATGGTAAATGGAAAAAGGGTCATAGCACCGACCTTACCAAGATTAACATGCATTCGTTCTTAATGTCTCTTAACATCTTGTTATTAAGACAATGTGTAAGTGCAAAATAGATGAATGCAACAAAGGCACTATTTTTGTAATATAATTTTGTGTAGTAAGCAAAAAAAAAACAAACTAGTGTTCATACATATGCAAAAAAAAATTATACAAGTCTACAATAAGTTGTAAGACAAAAGTTATTATTTTTTTCTTTATTCATATTTTCATTTTGTTAGTTATGAATTATTGGGACTTATTGGAAGGGTATCCTTTGCTTAGAGTTGTAGAAGACAATTTTTTTGCACCTAAAATTATAGTTTGCCGAGTCTCAAATAATAAATAAGAGAAAATATTTAATGATTGATGTTTTAACAAGTCGTATAATTGTCTAATTGACACTACAAGTAGTTATGAGCACATAACAACTTGTCTAATCAACGAGTATAATAAAAAAATCCATTTCAAGGTTGACAAACATAACACATATGCACACCCTAAGTGAAAGGTAAATAGAAATGGACCATTTCTAAGGTCTTCGGCTAGAAGGGCGTAGAGACCCTCACCCAAGTCCTCAAGGAGACGAAACTTGGGGTTGCTCCGACACTGAAGAGTCGAACTAGATGGGAAAGTGGGAACCATGGATGTGCTAACATGCCAGGGGGCTTGCCCAAACATGAGGTAAATCATGGGGCAGAAGCAACCAAGAGAAGGGGCGCACCAAAGAGATTCGACCACAACGACATGAGGAGCACACCAAGATTGGGGTGTGTCGGTCCTAAGGGACGCAACAATTGATGGGCACATAGGTTTGTTCGGGCACACTGGGTCCATGGAGGGGCACAACGATTTGTTTGAGCATGATGGTTCACTAAGGGACGCAACACACTTAAAAGATGCGACAGTTCATGATGGCGACCTTTGGAGTCCATATAAGAGAATAAGGGCACACTACTAAGGAAGGAATATTTGCACACCAAGGAGAGAAATATTAGCTTTGCGATTTTGAGGTAGACTTAGATGAAGAGAGGTGAGCTCCCTCAAGGAGCCAAGTCTCTCCACATGGGAGGAATTTTGCTGCCTTGAGGTGATTCTGTGGATAGAGTTGGGGTGACCTTCTTTTGGATTGATTTTGGGGAAGCCTTATCGTAGGTTTGAGTGAGGCAGCTATGAGACAGAATCACAGATCTATGCAAAGTCTTATGACAGAGAAGAGACAATGAGTTTATGGTGGAGGTGCATCGCAAGAGTTGCGAAAGATGTTACGATGGGCAAGGCTTGGTGTGATGAATATGTTTATGAGTGTCTTGGTGAGGTGAGGCGAGTCTTATGATTCTTCCCAAGTTGTAAACTGAGTCGGTAGTGCTCATATTGTAACTATTTCACAATAATAAGACTTAGTTTGGTGTTAGGCATGTCTTGTGTCACTCGCACTATATCTATTTGTCTCTTGTTTGTTTCACAAGTGTTCTCTTTGTTTCATGGATGTATGCTTAAATGAATAAGTGTTAATATTGTTAAAAAATTGTCCAAGTATACAAGAGAGTTACACTAGAGTAGGAGTTTGAATCGCCCATAGCCAAGAACAAAGAATGGGTATGCTCTAGGTGAATAGGCATAGTTCAAACAAAGTGTCCTTGGTGTTGCCAAGTAGCCAAGTGAGAACCGTGGCAGTGCCACACGCCCTTAAGAGGTGCACGATTGAAAGATTCAAGCAGACACACTATGGGGACATGGAAAATGGTATCAGAGCTTGCATCATAGATTTTGAAGAAGGGTTGGTAAAATATTCACCGCTATATCAACAATAGATGGTATCAGATCTTGAAGCATGCTCTATTATTGTGGTGGTAATAGTGGTCATAAAGCGCAACAAGAAGACATTTTGTTCCAGAGACAGTTATGTGGGAACGTTTGTAGACTTGGTGAATAATTCAGTGGAGTGAACTGGTTCATTGCAAAGACTTTGCATTATACTTACGACAGAGGTTCTGGTTGATGGTGAGATGGAAGTTTGATTTGGGCACACACCTTGTATAGACTGAGAGGAGATTTTGTGGTGAAAAGAAGCAATTAGACAGGGTGGGTGATCACATAAATCATCACAAAAATGGTTGCATAGTTGATTGCATAGGCAATTAGGGCGCAAAGTTGGTGAAGGTTCGGTAAGGTGGACTGACCTTTTGTAGAGATAGTCTAGGTAGAGAGTTGGTTGGTTTTATTTGCGACGAAATTAAGTGTCAGGCCTATGCGCACACCTTGAGAAGACCATGCACAAAGTTCATTGGGTGAACCTAGCACTTGGGAAAAGAAGATGAATACATGACTTGTCACAAATTTGACTGCAGAAGTGATTGCATAAGTGATCGTGAAGGGGAGTAGTTCTGGGTTGTAACAAGTTGAAGCACTTGGGTGAGTTGGGCAACTTGGAGTAGCTTCACAACAAGGAAATTGGTTGAGTACATTTTCATCATGACATATTTATGTTGTGCATCGTCGAGAACAACAATTGAGTTGTGTTGGGTTGTTGGACAAGTGGGTTGACCACAACCTCCAAATGAGGTAAATCTTCACATACTTACATAAGTCATTTAACAACAATATGACTTAGCAGTTGGGCAGTGTGTGCATGATGCCTTGAAGCAAAAGCAGTCAAGGTGCGGAAATGGTAGGACATTGGAGATGAGTTCGGCCGGTTGCATGAGAAATTTGGGACTTAGATGTTTTCTGAAGTGGCTCGAATGGACTCAGCCTTCTATTGTAGTGAAGGTGCTATGTAGGTTTGTGGAGCTATGGACAATGATTGAGGGGATTTCATGCAGAGAGTCGGTTGTTTGGGAAAGTGAAGGTCCAAGACAATAGATTTGAACCATGGGTGCAACCAAGGATGTTGTTGGAAAGGTATGGTTGATTTTGAGTTCTTTCATTTCCTAAGTGTTGCAGTGAGCTCTTTGAAGGGAAGTTTGATGACTTAGTGGTTCAAGTGTAGTCCATTTCCAAGGTGAAAACCAACAGAATTGAGGGTGACTCAAGTGGTGCAAATTCAAATAAGTTATGTAGTAGTTGGGATGCCTTGAATTGGGCGAATGTGTGGAGATCTTGGGGTGATATTCTTAGAAGATTCTAGTGGTGGAATTAGGAATATTTGGATGCAGCCATGGAGGTGACTTAAGGAATTTCCTAACTCTTGGATGACAATCATGATGACAGTTAAGGTAGTTTTGTTCTAGGAGAGGAATGGAGTGAGAAGAGAAGTAAAAAAATAATTGTTTGCAGTCAACTTGAATGAGAAGAACGCAGACCAAGTGAATTGGGTGGTTCACTTTCCTTTGATCATTGGATAAGGCAGAGCGTACCTTGGTGAGTTGTGGATGATTGTTCAATGACTTAGAGATCATGGAGGGTCGTTGGTTGAGGTTGATAGAAGTATTGGTGTGAACATTCCTAATGAATGGAAGTTATTTGAGGTGAATCATTCTTCTTGGAGCACTTTGGATAGTTTGTTGGGATGTTTGAGGGGTGTAGGCGTGTTTTCCACACTCATCGCAGATGTTGAGTTGTAGAGAGGTGAATTGACAAAAGGAGGTGAGTTGAGGACTTTCCTTGGTTTAGAGGATTGTACATACATGAATATTATAGCATAACGAGATTACTTGGCCATGTGTGTTTCTCTTGCTTTGGGGCAACATGGTTGAGGGTGAAGCCTCACCATTTCAAGAATTATAGAGGTATACACATAAAAAAGAATAGGTGATGAAGCAATGGGGAAAATGCAGTTTGGACGTGTAGTTTTTGGTGTAGATAAAACATTTCATATCCGAAGACGTAAGATGAAGATGGGGAGAATTCAACCAAGGAAGTCAGACTTGTGGACTTGATCACAGTTTGAGTCACAAGGGCAGAGTTGGTTGGACGTGCAGATGCAAGATGATTTCCCTTGACTCTTCACATACTTTAATGTCATGCGAACTATGTGCAACAAATTGGCTAACTACACCATGAGATGGGAAATGGAGTCAAGATGTCGTGGAGGACTTTGTTTTGGAGTGAATTCACAATACAACAAGGTGAGGGGTGACCTTTCCTTGGTTTGAGGTTGTTGTGTGGATGGAATTAATTACATAAGGAAGTCAAAGTACAAATGCCCTAGTAGGTTTGAAGTGTAGCACTTAGACATTGTGGAGGATCTCCTTGACGAAGATTGGACAATGGCAACAACAATGAGGCAAGGGTGGAAAATTTCCTTAGTCTTTGGAGTTGGATGGAGTGACAGTGATGCAAACATAAAAGACTAAGTTAGGGCATGAGGAAGTGCATTCTCATGGGTTGGGCATAACGATTGGACTAGCTACCAAATCAGTCGTGGGCATGGAGGATGTCAGTGCGCGGAGACATGGCATAGTTGGTTGAAGTATGGACACAACAACAAGTTAGAAAATTTTCTTGAGGTTGGAGAAATGGTTGAGGTAGCAGCAGGAGCATAACAAAGTGTGATCATTGCAGTAGGACAATGGCAGCTTGGACATTGTGAATAGAGTTGGGGAAGATACATATTTCTAGTGTAGTGGACAAATTGATCGCACACAACTTTGGGCAGAGGGAAGTGTGGATGGTTGCACAAGTTGCAAATGATTGTAGTTTGATTTGGAAACTTGGTGTTTCCAGTTTGCAAGGAAACTTGAGGTTTCCACTTTGGCAGAATTTGGGGTTTCTAGTTGGCATGAAACTTAGGGTTTCTATCAGATTTAGTTGCAATGGGGCCACAAGTTTGGACGAAGACTTGAAGATCACAGATTTTGTGGATTTTGTTTAGGATGACAATGACTTGAGGTGGGGGAGGATGTAAGGTATTTGACTAGAAGGGCACGAAGACCCTTGCCTGAGTCCTCGAGGAGACAAAACTTGGGGTTGCTACAACACCCAATAGTCGCACTAGTTGGGAAAGTGGGCACCTTAGGCAAGTGAACAAGCCAAGGGGATTTCCCAAGCATGAGGCAAAAGTGACCAAGCGAAGGGGTGCACCAAAGAGGTTGGGGCGTGTTGGCATGAGGTGTGCACCAAGGTTGTGGCGCATCAGTCCTAAGGGAAGCGATAATTGATGGATGCATAGGTTCATTCAGATGCATTGTGTCCACGAATGGGTACGATGATTCGTTTGGGTGTGATGGTTCATGAAGGGATGTGGCACACCCAAAGGATGTGACTATTCACGATGGTGACCTTTGGAATCCATATAATATAACAAGGGCGCACAACCAAGGAATGAATATTTTCATAATAAGGAGAAAAATATTAGCTATGCGATTATGAGGCAGACTTGGACAAAGAGACAGGAGCTCCCTTAAAGAGCCAAGTTGGTCCACATGGGAGGACTTGTGTTTCCTTGAGGTGATTCTGTGGATAGACTTGGGGCGACGTTATTTTGGATTGATTTTGGGGAAGTCTTGTCACATGTTTGAGAGAGTCAGCAATGAGACAGAACCATGGGTTTGTGTGAAGTCTTTTGAAAGAGAAGAGATGGAAGTCTGTGGTGGAGGTGCACTGCAAAAGTTGCGAAAGATGTTACGACGAATGAGTCTTGGTGTGATAAATCTATGTATGAGTGTCTTGGTGAGGTGAGGCGATTCGTGTAACTCTTCCCAAGTTGTAAATCGAGCCAGTAGTGCTCATATTGTAAATGTTTTGCAATAATAAGACTCAGTCGAGTGTTAGGAATGTCTTGTGCCACCCACACTAAATATGCATGTCTATTGTTTGTTTCACAAGTGTTCTCTTAGTTTCATGGATGTATGCTTAAATGACTAAGTGTTAAGACTATTAACAAATTGTCTAAGTATAAAAGAGAGTTGCACTAGAGTAGGAGTGTGACTCGCCCATAACCTAGAACAAATTATGGGTATGCTCTAGGTTAATAGGTGTAGTCTAGATGAAGTATCCTTGGTGTTTGCAGGCTACAAGTTAGAACTGTCATGATGTTGCACTCCCTCAAGAGGCGCACGATCACAAGATCTAGGTAGGCACACTGTGGGGATGTGACACCATTGAATACATTGCCCTTTATCATGTTTAAGTATTGTTTGAAGAAAGAGATGTCTATTTGATCGAATATTCACAGGTTATGATACAAATAAGGATTCAAAAAATCCCTGAAGGATGGTGCATGCAGTGTGTTGAATGTTGAAGTGCCTCAAACATTGTATGAACTATTTAGAGGAATTCAAAAGACACTCGAGCTTCAATGCCTATCAAATAGTCCCCTTGAACTGACCAATAGACTAAATCTATGCAACAAAAAAGTAGATAAATTGGAAGCTCATAAGAGGAGGAGGAGTCAAGTAAATATCATAAAAAATTGCACATAAAAAATTCTAAAGGAGAGGATCCTGAGTGCACATTTTCACCATCACCAATGCTAAGAACATTGTAACACAATGATCTAATAAGTCTTTAGTCACGAATTTAATCATTAATCCTTCATTGATAACAAATCGTTTCTCAGTTGGTGATGGGCGCACTAAGAGGCGAAAAAGTTTTTGACCTAGCTGTGGCTTCCCCGCAGAGGTCGATCAGGGCCGACCATGGCCGCCCCAGGGGGCGGGGAGCCAAGTGCCCCTCCCTCACATAACAATGCATTTCGCAAGCTCCTGACCGTCCATGGAATGAAACCTTCGACTGCGACACCACCTAGCTTTGTAAAACGTTTAGAAACGATACCTGAAATCGACTTGCCTCTGGACCAGCCAATGAGAGTTGTAGTCTCCCTAGTGGAACGTGGGTTGGTTGGATAGTTCATGGGGCTTTGGGCCTCCACCAAAACTACAGACAACTGGATACAAAGGAACTGGAGACCACTAATACAGAACAACGTTACATGTTATGTGGCGGGTAGAGGTTATTACATTTTCGAATTTATCTCAGAAGCAGACCGAGATTTGATTTTCAGGAACGTGCCCTATTTCATGGGTCCCCAAGGTCTCTACTTGAATCGTTGGCACCCGAGATTTGATCTGGAATTGGAGGTCCCCAAGGAAGTACCGGTGTAGGTTAGGATTCCAAACCTTCCAATCCACTGCTGGAACAACTCCTCGCTCCAGGCAATTGGTAACGACCTTGGAAACTACATAGATAAGGCGGATCCAAAAGATCAGTACTCCTATGCTCGTATATGTGTGGAGGTGAACCTAGAGGTAGGGATCCCAGAGGCAGTCAAGCTGAAGGTAGGAGAGTGGCAACACTTCCAAAAACTCGACTACGAACAATTACCGTTTAAATGCAGGGGATGTCATGAGTACAACCATTTTAAGAGAAACTGCCCCAAAGAACCTTGCATGGCTAAAGACACAAATGATGGATGGCAACAGGTGGGTAGAGCAAGAACCCACATAAAGAAAAAAGGTCCAAGATCGGAGAAGATGGCCCTGGCACACCAAGCAGACCTTGGATCCAACAAAGACACAAGGAACAGTGGTAGGGAAACTGACTTAGAAAGGATAAATGAAACTACAGAAGTGGCGATGCAGCCAAGTTCTGCAGGGAAGCCAAAACAACAGAGATCAAACCTGGAACTAGTGGAAACCTTTCCGCAAGAGAAGGAAAAAGACCAAGCTCAAGACCACAGAGAGCCAGGGAAAGCTCTAGCGACGGAGGAAGGCGAGATCTCCACAGGAAGCCACAGTGAGGAAGATAGCAGCAATGAACTCACTCCAAATAAACCAAGAAGAGGAAGGAAATCCAAAATAGCGGAGCGAGAAAAAGAGACTTATAAGGATGTCCTAAATGGATCGCAACCAACCATCAAACAGTTGATCAATGTCAGAAAAACTAGGAAGAAGTCCAAGGCCTTCCAAGGAGGCCACAACTCCCCCTCAGGTAATCAATGAAATTTGTTTCTTGGAATTGCAGAGGTTTCAGAAGTACGCCCAAGGAAGAGGTACTAAAAGACATTATCAAAATCTCCAACACCGAGATCCTGTTGATCCAAGAAACCAAGATGGAAGGACAAGACTTCCTCAGGAAAGCCAAAGCAAGATGGAACATCAGTAGCGGTATAATAGAAAGTGCCAGAGGGGCTTCGAGCGGCCTTGGCACGATATGGAACTCCAAAAAGTATGATCTACTCATGCATGAAGCACGCAAACACTGGATCTTCACCAGCCTGCTTCACTTGGAAACAGGGAGACATGTAAGCCTCTTTAACCTCTATGTACCCGTCCTTCTAGAAGACAAAAAATCTTGTTGGGAGACCTTAAGGGATTTCCTGCAACAAAATGTTATGGACAACATCATCCTAGGGTGGGACCTGAATCTAACCCTCTCGGCGAATGAGAAAAAAGGAGGCTCAATAGTTCGGGACCAAGCACGGGAATGGGTAGAGGATCTAATGTCTACCTGGGAGTTGGAGGATATAAGGACAGTGAAAGGGAAATACACCTGGTCAAATAAGAGGGTGGGGCTAGGGCATATTGCAGCTAGATTGGACAGATTCCTAGTCCAAAGCTCCTTCCTCGTCTTGGGACTTAACCTTGATTCTATTATTCTCCCGCACAGTGTGTCAGACCATAAGCCAATCTCTCTAAGCTTGATCGCTGATAACAATCTGGGTCCAATCCCCTTTCGCTTCAATCCAAGGTGGATCCAAGAGGAAAGCTACCCCGCCTTGGTAGCAAAAATCTGGAATGGTACAGTAAAAGGTTCCCCCTTCTTCGTCTGGGAAGAAAAGATCAGAAGGTTAAAAAGAGCTTTAAAAGCCTGGGCTAAAACCCTTCCAAACCCCATTTCAGAGCAACAAGAAGCACAATGGCAATTAGAAGCTCTTCAACTTGAAATGGAAGATGCAGATCCTTCAAAGGAAAACTTGTAGCAGGAGGCAAAGCTACAAAAAATTTGGCACCAAGCATGCAGAGAAGAGGAAAAAAATTGGCAACACAAATCGAGGTGTCTTTGGCTCGAAGCAGGGGATAAGAATACCAATTTCTTTAACAAGCAAGCGGAGGCCCAGAAGCAGTTCAAATCAGTAACAAAAATACACACTCAGGACCAGATCACAACGAAATTTGAGGGCATCAAAGAGGCAGCAATGCAAGCCTTTGAATCACTCTACACAGAGCCCCATCAAGATGCAAGTGATCCAACCTCCTACCCTTTGGCATTGATACAGGTAAGTGTTCATGAAGATGTTAACATTAAGTTAGCCAGGGAAATAGATCAACAAGAAATCAAATAGGCTCTAGATCAACTGCACTCGGACAAAGCCCCAGGACCAGACGGCTTTACAACTAGATTTTATCAGCATGGCTGGAACATCATCAAGTCAGATCTTGCCAAACTCATCAAGAAATCCCAATCCTGTGCTAGAATTGGAGGAGGAACAAACTCATCCTTCTTAGCATTGATCCCGAAGGAAAAAGGAGCGTCCAGCTTTGAAAGGTTCCGCCCTATCTCCCTCTACAATACCAGCTATAAAATCCTCACCAAAATCATTGCGAACAGACTTAAAAATGTTCTCCCTGCTATCATTCTGGAAAATCAAGGGGGTTTCATTAAAGGAAGGCACATAATCGACAATATCATCTTGGTCCAAGAGGCCCTCCACTCAAGTCTCTGCCGGAAAGACAAAGGTATGATAGTCAAACTCGATTTAGCAAATGCGTTTGACAGGGTAAGGCACACTTTTCTGTTCCAAGTGATGGAGAGATTTGGTTTTTCCCCCTCCTTCATTAACTGGATCAAATCTTGTATCTCTGGGCCCTTGATAGCACCATTGGTAAATGGACGAGCCACAAAGTTCTTCCAAGAAACTAGAGGACTCCGACAAGGTTTCCCCCTTTCCCCCCTCCTCTACGCTCTCCAAGATGTTGTCCTTAGCCTCCAACTAGAGTATGGGCAAAGGCAGCTCAATCTCTCCGGACTCCGAATTGCAAAAGGGGTAAAGGACATTAACCATGCCCAATTTGCAGATGATACGCTACTTCTGGGAGGCACAAGCCTAGCAACAACTAAGAAGTTCAAGAAGGAGCTAGACATCTACACAAACATCTCAGGCAGCGTGATCAGCTCGGCCAAGAGCAAAATCTATGGGTGGAACATTAATCCAAGAGAAATGCATAAAATCTCAAGAATCCTTGGAATAGAAGGAAGCACCAGCTGGGAAGAGTTTAAATATTTGGGAGTCCCTATCATTAAAGCCACTCCAAAAGCTACACATTGGAATAACATGATAGAGAGAATTAAAAACAGAATCCATTCTTGGGGAGCCAACTGGCTGAATATAGTAGGAAAACTAGTTCTTGTAAAAGCAGTGCTAACAAGTATTCCAATCTATCAAAGCGCACTCCTGTTAGCACCCAGATCTGTAATACAGAAAATAGAAGCGATGATCAAGCATTTTCTATGGGAAGGAGGAAAGCAAACAGGAAGGAGACTGCACCTTATCAATTGGGGGAAAATCTCAAAACCCTTCCTAGAAGGGGGACTCCAGTTAAAGGACCTTCAAATGCAAAACCTGGCTCTTGGGGAAATTTTTTTATGGAAAATAATCACAGGGAAATCCAATTGGAGAAAACGAGCCCTCTAAAAAAAATACTTTCGAGGGCCTAGGAAAAAATGTCTAGGGAATCCAACTAAGCTAGGAAAGGGCTCTCCAATCTTCAGCCTATGTCAGAAGGTGTTGTCGACCTTCCTCTCGCAAATCACTTGGGTACCAGGAAATGGGAAAAATATCAACATCTGGGAGGACTCAGTCCTAGGCGAACCAACACTCTCAACAAGGCAAGAGCTAAGGCGTCTAAAAGACTGGATGCAGACCAACAATCTGCACAATCTATGGGACATATCAACCTGGAGAAATGATGAAAGTATCTCTTGCTCCAGGTGGGAAATTGCAAATCTACCCCAAGATCTGGAAGAAGAGTGGAGCATCTTAAAGGTATTACTGCAAGGGAAAACCCCCCTCTGTGAGAAACAAAAAGACAAGATAGGTTGGGGTCCTAGAGCAGGGCCTTATACTACAGCTGTGGGTTACTCCCAATTCGTCTCAATTCCCCAAGTTCTACCAGACCCTGCAATATGGAAGACAATTTGGACAGTGAAATCCCTCCCAAAAATTGATATGTTTGTTTGGACAGTGGCTCAAAAGGGTGTACTCTCAGGAGAAAATCTTAGGAAAAGAGGGTGGGCAGGGCCCACTAGATGCCCACTCTACTGTCAGGAAGAGGAAACACCAAACCACTTGTTGTTGGCCTGCCCCTTTGCCAGTGAGGTCTGGCAGCTAGCCCTTGGTCTAGGAGCCTTGACCCCTATCCTCCCGCAGGAAATCCAGCTTCTACTCTCGAACTGGCAGGCTCTTTGCCCGTTTAGGACAGCCAATCAAGGTCACCTCTCGGCACTTTGGAGAGAAATTGCAAAGTTCATCCTTTGGAAGATCTGGCTGGAAAGGAATAATCGCCTTTTCAGAGAAGAGAAGAGAACCCCAGCCCAGGTAGTCGTTAGAATTAACGCCCTTTTCAGTGAGAGTGTGCCTTACTTTATAAAGGCTTCAAACTTGAGGCCCCTTGGACAAGAAGAAGAGGGATGGATTCGTCATCTAGGACTCCACAATGTTTCAACAAGGGGTCCTTCAATCTCCACAACCGGTAGTTGGGAGCTCAGAATGGATAAAAGTAAACTGGAAGAGTGGAAAAACTCTTTGAACTCCAACATTCTTTCCTTTGATGGAGCGTCAAAAGGTAATCTGGGAGAGGCAGGGGAGGAGGGATAATAAGCAATCCTAGTGGGAATATCATTCTCAGGTATGCCTGGGGTTTAGGCATTGAGTCCAATAACAAAGCAGAAGCCCTTTCCCTCTGGCAAGGACTCAACCAAGCTTTATCCCTAAATATTCAAGATTTGATTGTGATTGGAGACTCAAGGCTTATAATCCAAGCCTTAAATCAGAACACCAAAGTAGCTAATGGGAAACTTCAGCATGTCATAGACAAAATTATTATTCTTCGGAGACATTTCCACTCTATCCAAATGTTCCACGTCCTGAGAGGGAACAATGCCCATGCAGATGAAGAAGCCAACGCGAGAGCCCATTTGGAGAAAGGTTGCATGTGACTCAACGGAGTATCAGTTGAAAGGAGTATCACGTAAAAGTCTCCAAAACGGGTTGACAGTGTAAGTGGATAAGAGGACAAGATGGAGGAGCATAGGACAATACAACCATATCTCAGACAGATCGCACGACCTTCAGAAATGAGGGAGAACTTCATCATTGGGCCGATGAATAAAATCCCTCAGCCCATACCTCCGATCAGCAAATCTTGCAGCGCAAGGACGAGGAGGTGTTATTTAATAAAGACAGAAGGGAAGGCTTGCGACAAAGGAAGAGGGACTTCGCGCAGGGAGGCCAAGACGAGGCAGTAGAGGGCGAAGACCAGGGAGCTATGGAGGGCCAACAAAGTTGCAAGCAGAGGAACATGATGGCGTCAATCTCGGGCTCCAAACCAACCATGGAGGAACGAATAACAACGCTGGAGGAGGAAGTGGAGAAGCTGCGAGGCCTCTTGGTCAACTTGGACGATTTCTTGCAGAGTCATGATAGCGAGGTAGGGAGGCGAATGGAGGTGCTAGAGAATGATATTCTCTTCACAAGATCTGGATTGAGCGAAGAGATTTGGAAGCTGAGGAAGGAAATGGAAAATCCAAAGCAAGACCATGAAGCGAGAGTGAGGAATCTGGAGCAACAAATGGAGCAACTAAACAAGGAATGGAAAGAAGAAAGAGAGCAGCCCAAGGGAAATGGCAAGGAGTAACCAGAAAGCACTTCCATAAGCAAGAAATATTTCTATTGGCATTTTGTAACAACCATTCAAGGCATCTAAGTATTGTTAGCAGTTAGGAGTTGTAGTCGCTTTAGTAAAGATACTCTTGTATCCCTGCAATCTATGTAAATGCACCAGTGGCTTGCCGTTGTTTTTAATACAATTCCCATTAACCGTTTTTGTCAAAAAAAAAACAAATCGTTTCTCAATTAACATGATCTTTAAATTGACAGTGCATCTTGCATTGTTATGTAGATAGATTCACTTAACTAGAATCTTTACTTATGAAATTAACTTGCATAACCCATTCACATAAGTAAATCATGAAAAGTAACGAGGAGATAAAAGAGAACAAAATTACACAAATACACCAAAACTTGATGACAGAGTTCACCAGACACCCTGGTTACGTCTCTGGGTCTGCTTCTCGTGGAATGGCCTTTTCATTAAATAAACAAAATTGGAAAAATTACATGAACATATCCAACTTTTGGAAATGTCTTTCAAATATGTTGCTCAGATCCAGTTTTGATCTGCACCATTGCGTCCGCCTCATAATTATGATAAAAAATGACTATACACATGGCTATGTTATGTTCTAAGCTTCCCTTATTATCAACAAGCCTCTTGGGCATGAAAATTGCCTCCTCCAAATGGTAAAATCCCCCTTGGTTATATACCAAAGGATCAATACTCCAAGTCTTCCTTCACCTACATTTAATGGGATTTGGTCTCATTTAATGTGGGGAATAAAATATACAAAATATCAACTTTAATACATATCTGGTTCGACCAAACCAATTAATTGGTTAACCATAACAATATGTTAACCATATATATATGGTTTTTCCCCAATAATATATGGCCTATGCAATGGAAACCATAAATAATAAGCATATGGTCTTTAAAATTCTCATATATAATATATGACCAACTAATTTTTGGTGAACCATATATATATGGTTAAAATCTGTAACCATATGACATAATCCATCCATATGATATGATTCCCCACTTTTAATGGCCTTGACCATATTTTTTAAATGGGTATGAAATATATGTTTTAACAACCATATAATATATATGGTTTATAATCATATATCATATAAAAATTGACATATTTTAAAATAACCAAATCCACTTTTAATGGATTTTGGATCCTCTTTTAATGGAGATTGTAACACCTTGTTTCCCCCAAATTTGTAATTAATCCTAATACAGAAATTACCATGCTAAAGCATGATGAAAATGTAAATAACATTATGAATTTATATTACAGAACTGCTGAGAGGGGATGTGCGGAAAAGAGACGCGAGGGGAACTCTGGCAATTTTCTACGCAGAGTGAGTGATCGCAGGAGGAAGGATTGCAACCTTCGCTCCTGGGCACTGGCAGACAGAGAGACGCAGGTCTCAGGACATTGTGGTCTCAGCTCGGGGGTGGCTAGTGG
>ML803377.1:0-13300 GCA_009831015.1 Picea engelmannii
GATAGTCAAGTTGTAGCTATTGGGAGTAATACAACAACATTAACATTTGATGATGTGGATGCATCATTGTTATTGAAAGATATGAGGCGAAAAACCATGGATAGTGAGAGCATGGATGCCTTATTTGTAAGAGGTTGTTCCCATGATATAAATAAAAATAAATCTCTAGGGGATAGATCAAAATCTAGAGGTAGATCTAAATCTCCAAGAAAATCTTTAAAAAAATGTTGGAAATGTGGTAAAGTTGAGCATTATAAGAAGGATTGTAGATCTAAAAACATTGATAAAGGGAGGGGATCTAATGATTTTCCTGCTACAGAATGTAAGATTTCCTAAGAGGAAGGAGAGGATGTGTACTTGGATTTTTTAATCACGCACATAGATCATGATATATGGTTGATGGATTCAAGTGCTTATTTTCATATGACTCCCAATAAAGAGTGGTTTTGTGAATATGAAAAGTATAATGAAGGTGACATTTTCCTAGGGGATGACTCGACAACTAAAATTATAGGACGAGGAAAAGTCAAATTATGCATGAAGAATGGAAGGATTAGAACACTCCATAGGGTTTTGCACACTCCATAGGAACAGGTCATAGTTCCAAAGGGTGTAGTTCCACAGGTCATAGTTCCAGAGTTCATATTTCCATAGGGTGTAGTTCCATAGGTCATAGTTCCAAAGGTCATAATTCTAGAGGTCATAGTTCTAGAGGGCATAGTTCCAAAAGTCATATTTCTAGACGGTGTAGTTCCACAGGTCAAAGTTCCACAGGTCATAGTTCCAGAGGGCGTAGTTCAATAGGTCATAGTTCCATATGGTGTAGTTCCATAGGTCAAAGTTCCAAAGGTCATAGTTCCAGAGGGCGTAGCTCCAGAGGTCATAGTTCTAGAGGTCATAGTTCCAAAGGTCATAATTCCATAGGGCATAGTTCCAAAGTTCATAGTTTCAAAGGGAATAGTTCCATAGGTCATAGTTCCATAGGGCATAGTTCCATAGGTCATAGTTCCACAGGTCACAGTTCCACATGTCATAGTTCCATAGGTCATAGTTCCAAAGGTCATAGTTCTAGAGGGCATAGTTACAGAGGTCATAGTTTTGGAGGGCGTAGTTCCACAATTCAAAGTTCCAGAGGTCATAGTTCTAAAGGGTGTAGTTCAAGAGGTCATATTTCCAGAGGGCATAGTTCCAAAGGTCACAATTCCACAAGTCATAGATCCAAAGGTCATAGTTCCAGATGGCGTAGTTCTAGAGGTCATAATTCATATATGGAATACAACTTCCAAACCACTAGCTTCATTAATACCACCACCACCACTATCTCTTGTACCGGAGAAGAGAATACCCTTAATATAGAGAACAATATGCATTAAATAACCAATAAGAATTAGATACAACTCTTTCATATCATAAACAATTGTAATTAATTCTCATACTAAGAAAAGGTGCCCCTTGCTTATGTTGATTTATGGAAATTGACTTCTGTATATGCGCGCTTTCGTATATGCGCATATACTAAATCTAACTTCCATAAATGTGCATTTACGAAAGTTGGATTCTATATATGTGCATTTATGGGAGTTGGATTATGTATATGAGCGCTTCCGTATAAGCGCATATACGGAAGCCAACTTCGATATATGAACATTTACAGAACACTTCTATATACGTTCATTTACAGAAGTTGGAAATAGTATATGCGCATATACGAAAGCCAACTTTACTAAATGTGAATTTACAGAAGGGTGCTTTCGTAAATGAGCATATACAAAAGTTGGATTTTGTTCATGCGCATATACGGAAACATGCATATACAAAAGACAACTTCCATAAATGGCCATAAACAAAATTTGGCTTTCATATAAGCGTGCATATATAGAAGCCAACTTTCGTAAATGTGCATTTATGGAAATTGATTTCCATATATGTGCGCTTGCTTTCATATATGCGCATATACTGAATCTAACTTCCACAAATGCACATTTATGAAATTCAACTTCTATATATGTGCATTTATGGGAGTTTTCTTTCGTATATGAGCGCATATATGGAAGTCATACAACTTCCATATATGTGCATTTACACTTCTGTATATGCGCATATACGGAAACCAACTTCTTGTAACTTCTCTATATGAGCATTTATAGAAGCACAATTCTATAAACGTGCATTTACAGAATTTGACTTTTGTATATGCACGCTTCCATATACGTGCATATATGTAAGTCAACTTCCATATATGTGCATTTACAGAAGCACGCATATACAGAAACCAACTTTCGTAAATGTGCATATACGGAAGGTTGTTTCCATAAATGCACATACATGGAAGTTGGCTTCTGTATATGCGCACTTCCGTATATGCGAATTTACAGAAGGTGGATTTTGTAAATGTGATCATATACGGAAGCGCGTATATATGAAAGCCAACTTACGTAAATGCACATTTACGGAAATACACTTTTTTATATGCACATATACTGAATAAAACTTTCATAAATGCACATATATGGAAGTTGGCTTCCATATATGCACTCATTTACTAAAGTTGGCTTCTGTATATGCACACTTCCATATATGAAATCCAACTTATGCACATATACGAAAATTGGATTCCGTATATGCGCACATATACGAAAGCCGACTTCTCTATATGCGCATTTACAAAAATTGACTTCCGTATATGTGTGCTTTCGTATATGTGCTATACTAAATCTAACTTCCATAAATGCACATTTACAAAAGTTGGCTTCTATATATGTGTATTTATGGGAGTTTGCTTCAATATATGAGCACTTTCGTATAAGCGCATATATGGAAACCAACTTCTGTATATGCAAATTTACGGAGAACTTCCATATATGTGCATTTACAAAAGTTGTAAACAATATATGTGCATATATAGAAGCACTCATATACGAAAGCCAACTTCAATAAATGTGCATTTACAAAAGGGTTCTTTCGTAAATGCACATATACGGAAGTTGACTTTTGTATATCTGCATTCAGTATATGCACATATATGGAAGCCAACTTCCATAAATGGGCATATATGCAAGTTGGCTTTCCTATAAGCGCGCATATACAGAAGTCAACTTTTGTAAATGTGCATTTACGGAAATTTATTTCTGTGTATGCACGCTTTCGTAAATGCGCATACACTGAATCTAACTTCCACAAATGCGCATTTATTAAATTCAGCTTCTATATTTTTGCATTTATGGGAGTTGGCTTCCATATATGAACACTTCCATATAAGCATATATACAGAAGCCAATTAACTTTCGTATATGTGCATTTATGGAGCAATTTCGTATACGTGCATATATGGAAGCCAACTTCCATATATGAACATTTATAAAAGCATACTTCTATAAATGTGCATTTACAGAAGTTGACTTCCATCTATGCGCATATACATAAGCCAACTTCCATATATGCAGATTTATGGACATTGGATTTTGTATACGCGCGCTTCTATATATGTGTGCATATACGGAAGCCAACTTCCATATATGTGCATTTATGGAAGTTGGTGCATATATGAAAACCACCTTCCATATACGAACATATACGAAAGTGGTTGCACATATACATAAGTGGTTGACTTATGTATTTGCGCATATGCAAAAGTTGGCCATTTCCGTATATGTGCATATATGGAAGTTGGCCACTTCCGTATATAGAAATATACAAAAGTGACCAACTTTCGTATATGCACATACACAAAAGTCGGCCACTTCCATATATGCACATATACGGAAGTGGCTTCTGTATATGCACATATACAAAAGTCGTCCACTTCCATATATACAAAAGTCAACTACTTTCATATATGAGTATATATGGAAGGTGGATTTTGTATATGTGGGCATACGAAAGTGACACATATATTGAATCTAGCCACTTCCGTATATGCGCGTATACAGAGGTTGGCTACTTCCCACTTTTGCATATGCACATATACAAATACAAGAGCTTCCCACTTCCCACTTTCGTATATGTGCATATACGAAAGTGGTCAGATTCTATATATGCACATATATGGAAGTTGATCGCTTTTGTATATGTGTATATACGGAAGTGGTCTACTTTCATAGATTCACATATACGGAAGTCGATGCATATACAGAAACAACCTTCCATATATGCACATATATGAAAGTCATTGGCTTTCATATATGTGCATATATGAAAGTCAACCACTTTCATATATGCACACATACAAAAGTGGTTGGCTTCCATATATGAGCATATACATAAGTGGTTGACTTTCATATATGCATATATACAAAAATTGGTCAGCTTCTGTATATGACAATATACAAAATTCATCCTCATATACAAAAGTGGTCATCAATATATGTGCATATACAAAAGTGGTCATCTTCTGTTTATGCACATATACAGAAGTCAACCGGCTTCTAGGGAACCCAATTTCATCTCAACACTGCCTATCATCCCTAGACCGATGACCAAACTAAATTTGTCAAGAAATGTTTGGAAACATATTTGGAAACTAAATCTTTGTCTTGAGAATTATTTTAGTAGAGCGCTTCTCTGCTAGAGGTTGCCCCATCAATGAGGAAAGTGAACATTGCTTCCTATCAATAAAGATATTATTTTGGTGTTTTGGTTCTTAACATTTTTTTGTTTCGTTGTTATTTTCTGTAGTATTTATATTTTCTACTATTATAATAGATATGGTACCTAACAAATCCAACCATGTGATTTACCCAAACCCACCTGCAACCATCCTAACTCATTATATGAACTTGTAACCATGCACTAATCAAGCCATTGAATCGATTTATAGACTAGGCATATCCAATGTATATATCAGTACACTTGGTACCTAACAAATCCAACCATGTGATTTACCCAAACCCACCTCCAACCATCCTAACTCATTATATGAACTTGTAACCATGCACTAATCAAGCCTTTGAATCGATTTATAGACTAGGCATATCCAATGTATATATCAGTACACATACTTACCTTCTATGGGTTACATGCCTCATTGGGCACTGGGATTCCAGATATCTCATGCACTTGCATTACCTAAGATCTTTCGATGGCCGGTTATCCGGTGGACCAATCCTCGAGACACACTCCAACCAAGAAAACATCCCCACGAACACCTAAACCTACTAGACTCCATGCTCCACTTGCAACTTTAACCCACTGAGCACGGAGCTCACCGAGCACGCACCCCCCCACTCGCCCCCCAAATTAATTCATGAACACTCACCCTTCGATGCTCACTCCAGTGATCCATCTAGAGAAAAGGACACGTGGTCCTAGCATGGAATTCCACTTCACATGACACCCTATATCATAACCATACACTAAGATGATGTGGCACAATGACATGACTCGACAAGTGGTTGTTGACGCCATCACATCCTCTGACCTTGTACATAACTCTTCATATTCTTGACACATGGACCGACTACAACATGACATATGTACCAACCACAACGCGACACATGGAATAATCTGGAATTACACGTCAGGACGGGAGTACAAGATCCTCTCCACTCAGAATTTAACACCTGTTCAATTCCTATTGGCTCAAATGACATCCTCTTGATGTCATTGGCACATGCCCCATATTCCATCCCACTAATACATTCACAAGGGAAATGCTCTTGAACCCAATCCTGAAACCTTTCCTAACAAGTCATCAGGGAGGAAAAAGGGAAGGAAAGAGGTCTTTGGGAACTTTGGTAGTCTGGAGGCCCAGTTAGCCTGATGTGATGAACTCCCTCCTGAGATTACTAAGAAAGATAAACGAGATATATCTCTCATCCCTCTAATCCAACGACTAGGATTTAAAGCACTTATTCAAGGGTTTAAGCTCGACAAAGGCCCACGCTCGACTCGTGTGAATCATGTGTGATTGACTGTTGACGTCAATCATGGGATCGCCATATTCTTGTCGTCACCTCAAATGAAAAACATATAGAGTTCAAACTAAATTACACAAGAACCTACAAATATTCAAAATCCTTGAATAAATGAAAATACAAAATGCATTACAGCCGTTACAACCAATCATTGTGAAATACATTGTGCAAGACAATAATAGAATATGTACCGAAATAAATGTTTGGATTGTGAAGTACTTCATAAAAAACATTAAAGGAAAAAATATCTATTAAACACATGAACATTTGGAATGGAAGCCATGTAACATTTCAAGGTTGTGCCATGAAATGAGATGGGTAGGGGTTTACTTATTGATTTTCTTTTCCATAAATTCAAAAAATAGTGTTATAACATCTAATTTAAAAAAAATTAATAAACAACAACTCAACATTGTTCATAAAGGTGTAAGTTTAAACAAGTAATGTTTGTTCACAAGTATCTCTTTGTTATTAATACTCCATTAGCTTAATCATTCCATGATCATCCTTCTCACCATTATGTGGAGAACTTTTTACAAGAATACCAACTAAGGCTGCAATTCTAATATTGTTGCAAGCCCATACAATCTTTGCTTAATTAGGGAAAAAAATCCATATTAATGATAATTTAGCTTCATAGAGATCAAGACCTGACATAAGATATTGATCCCCTCTCAAAATTATTCTTCCCATCCATTCACACTCATAATGATGAGCTAAATATTTACATGTCTAGCTTAAATAAACATGTAAATGACATATTAATGATGAAAGTAGAGAGGCAAAAAGAAGTAATGAGAAGAAGACAACCTTTCACAAAACAAAAATGAGGAATATGCAAGTGATATATATGGGAATATGAGGTCCGAAAATCATCCCCAAATCGTTTTTTGGCACGTTTAAAGTTATAAAACAATAATGTATCCATCTATACCTGGAACAGGTAGCATACCACTTTAACCATTGTCCAAATCTTAGTTCCTTCTTATTCCTAAAAACCATTTTATATTCATTGTATATTAACATACATTTTGTCGTTACATTGTGATGGCATCACAATTTTATGTTCACTTCGAATACAAAAAATAATGTAGGTAACTAGTTATTCAATAGCGAGGACTTGGACGTGGGCTCCTACTACTAGGAACTTTGTGCATCACACCACTTATGGAAAATATATATGTTATGGGTGTTATTAATACAAAGTTCACATTGTTTCATACCAAAGAAAAACATACATGTATGTACAATATTTAGACATATGTACATGGTATGGGTAAAAAATGGGGTACTACATTACCCTATTTCTTGGAATAACACTAGACTTAGTACAACCAGAAAATATAAACATAAATCTATGCTCCCCCCATCATAGCATTCATAGTATCCAAAGTTTCTCAATCTTGTGTGTGACGTTCTCATTGGAACTTGACCTATTTATTTGCTCAATTGTTGAGCTTGGTCACATTCTTGTTAGTGATGCATAAGGGCTTTATTTGGGACTCTCCAGTTGGTTCCCTCAATATTAAATCCCATTGAAGTGCATGGTTAGAATCATGTACATATTTATTAAGCAAGTGTGATCTTGCTTGCTATGTTTTCCTAGATTATTGAAGTGTTGCATTTTTCTCCATGCAAAAGCCTCAATTAATGGAGTTATTTCCAATGATCTTTGATGATTGGTATTATATGCAATCTCCACTAAATATAATCATTCTTCTCACTTAGAGTGTGTGTCCATGGCATACATTTGCATCATATCCTTAATAATCATTTTAATAAGTTTTTATCTACCCATATCACTATAGTTATAATTATCTATTTAAAATTTAAAAAGCACTTTAGCTTCTACATAATGAATAGTAATATCTTTTTTAAAATGCACTAGTAACCTTATAATACATTTACACATGATTTATATATAATAATAAAAATAATAAAATTGTTGTATAATTAAATGATAGGTTTCTAAAGAATCCTTTATTAATTAGATACATATTTTCCTCTCATACCCAAGAAAAATATATTATGCACATGTGTAGCATTGAAGAATAGGCCTCTTATTAGTTTTGTTATTATATAAATATATATTTTTATTATGCACATGTGTAACATTGAATAATAGGCCTCCTATTAGTTTTAGTTTTGTTATTATATAAATATATAATGAAGATTCATTTGAACTTTGGTTTTTCGGATTAAAAAAGTGTTATGTAAATTTACTTTTTAGGTAATTTGGGATTTAAAAAAAGTGTTACCTAAATTTACTTTTTAAGGTAATTATTGTTATCTTCTATTATAATAGGTATATATAAACTAAGCAATCTTAAATGTAAAACCTTATAAGAAGATTTATGTGGTTGATGATATAGGCATACAATAAATAAAATTTATAGTGTATTGATTTCAGTGCTTTTACAATGTATAAAATTATTTTCAATATATTGTTATCAATATTTCATGCATTGATTTTAGTTTTTGTAAATTCTATAATTTCAAATGAAGTTTGAGTTCATATTATTTTGTTGTTTCTCTACTATGCTCAGTGTTCATTGTATATCGATTTTAATTCATTGACTTATTTCACAAAAGAAACTTGTGAAACACAACTCAAATTCATGCATGCAGAAATTACATAGCCTAGAGTTATAGTGGGTTGTAATTCTACAAATCAGTTATGAATAGGTTTAGTAGTGGATCACTATTATGAATGTTATGGGGACTTCTCAATTTTTTACTCTAAAAAGGTAATGCTTCATAAATCGAGGATTAATATGGATTTATATTTCATCTAACTTCATCATGTGTTCATTTTTCTTTATAACTTATGTTATCATTTCAATATTTAAAACTTATAATTGTAATATCATATTTTAATTATAAGTAAAAATTAAATATGCCGCCCCCGGGGGGGCAGCTCAATTGGCAAGTGCCGTGAAAATGAAGTTCCATGAGGTTTCGAGTTCAATTCCCCCGACTTACCTTGTGTGCCGCGTAAGGGGCATCGTGGGCACTGGAGGTTATAGGGGTAGCGGTTGGATAACATGGCCAGCGGTTGGATAACATGGCCACGTGTAACGCGAGCACGTGCCCAACTAGTTGTTGTACATATACTAAGTTTTATAAACATTATATAATTTATTGGAAATGTACATATAATAAGTTTTAAATGGTATAGCATTAATTGGAAATGTATATATACCAATTTTTGATAGAGGATGGTGTCCCAAAAATTGTAATTAATACCTATTTATTCTCTAGACATTTTCTTAAAGTGAGGAGAAATACCTAATAATTATTTTGGAGACATTTTTTAAAAAGGAGATAAAAGATGTTTGGAGGGTGCATCATGTATCCATGTTTATGCTTCCTTTGCCACCATTTGTATTTTTGCTTACTTGTTTTGATAATAAAGTGATTTACAATAAAAATTTGTGGACTTTAATGGAACTTTATAGGATTTTTGTTGACAATGTAGAGCTGGGAAATGGAACAGCTATGCATGTAACTGCATCCTTTCTCACAATCTATACTTTTGTTAGGATTACATTGAAATAACAATCTACGCTTTCAAATAAAATAGTGTGTTAATAAATAATTTCCAAAATAACTTAAAAGATTTAGTCAACTCATTTCCCTATTTAAATCCTTCTAAATGATACAACTATTTATATGAATAAACTTATTAGGAATACCTTCTAAACCGAGTAAACAAATACTTATAAAATATTATAAACCCCCCACCACCACCATCGCCCCTTCAATCTGGACTATGTTAACAAAATATTATTCCACCATATCAAAAACTCATTCAAAGAAAGCATTAAACATAACAAATCATTAAAACTGATAAAATCGTTACTTGTCTCACCACACCATTAGTCAGCCAACTTGATATTTCCAAGAATCATTGGTGGTGCCAATAATAGCCCCATGCCAACAAGCAAGAATCATTGGTGATGCCAATAACAACCCCATGCCAATAACATCCCCAATTTGCAAGAATGTGGTCACCCCATGCCCTTTCCACACCGCAACTGTCTGCACATGGTGATCACTCATGATAATACCTCTCTCCTTGCTTGCCTTTCTTCTGGTCAAATTCTCAAGCGCTGTCTAACAAAGTTTTCGAACAGAAATCAAACCGCATACAGTTTATGGACGAGATGGAGTGTGCCTACCTTGCATTGTTTCATACAGTGACATTGTTTCATACAGTTGTTGCATTGTTTCATATAGTGACATTGATTTTCTTTAAACGCGTTCTAGGGGTTGAAGAAGAAAATCGTATTGGATTGCAACCATCTGCAAACGACGAGAGTAAAACAACCATCTGGAAACGACGAGAGTAAAGCAAACAGAGACGGCATTTGGATTCCGAAAGGGCAGAAATTCGTTGCCGGAATCTGACAAGGGAAAGAGGTCGGAAAAAGTACCTGAATGCATAGCATGGCATGGCACTCGCACCATGCGGGATTCCCAATGATTCGACTCGTGCATGGTGAATAGTCTCTGTCAACTGCATATTACTAGCACACAAGTTGCACTTGGCTATATATATCACTTCAATCCTATCACTTAGCCCATCGCTATCACTCCTAAAAGTTAATAGGAAAGATATTATTGCTGATAGAATGGGTCCACAAGTTTCACTTGTCATGTTGCCACTTTAAAATTTCTGGCAGAGTCCTATCACTTTGCCATTGCTATCACTTGTGGAAAATGGTAAGTTCTACTGGTCCATGATATCATTTCAAAATTTTGGGCAGAACCCTGTCACTTCCCATTGCTATCACTTTAAAAGTTAGTATAGAAAGGAGAATGGGTCTACATGTTCTAGTGGGCCATCCACCCCTTCAAACAATTTGTCAGAATGCCATTACTCTACTCGCCCATGGTTAGAATAGTCCACAAGTTCCAGTTGGCAAAATTTCTGACAGAGTCCTATCACTTAGCCCATCGCTATCACTTTTATAGTAGGAAAGACACTGTTGTTGGTTAATAATTATTGTAGAAGAATCATCTCGCTTGACCTTTGAACGCCCCACCCAATCGTATGTCGATATCTATCATTTTTCAACGATAAACCACTAGTATCTTGATGGGTGTTTGACAGAAATTCTCCGTCAAACTGTCCAAAATTTATGATAGAATTGCTGTGACAGCAAACAAGGTTTGTGGGTATCTCGATAGCTCCTACTTTACTGTTTTCAGATTTCTGTGGTGAGGACAAAATGACACCAACTGTGGATTCTCCGGCAAATGAATTTGAAACTCCTACTTTTTTAATTGCTCTTCCAGCCCAGTCAAGTAAGCAACTTGAATGTAAAGTCAATAACCTAAATTTTAGGGATAAGCTTACCTTCAAGTCAATAATAACCAGAGAAAAGGAGGGTGAACACTGCATAATTGCTTTACTTCAGGCCCATATTCATACCTGATTATTGAACACTTTCATTAGACACATACATTCAGTGCGTCATATTTAATAATACAAATTTTGAAATCTGTTAAAATATTTATCTAACAAAATTATTAAGGAAAAAACCACGGGTCTTATTCTCCGGGAATTGTCTTTGAAAAGTCATCGACGTGGGTAGAAGTTTACGAGGACCTCGGTCCTCGGCTGCACCTTTAAAAAAGCTATGTTATCATTATCTCCAAATTACACTAATAATTAGAACGACTTCAACTTTGCAAAAGTCTCGTCTCACCACACGGAAAATTCTGATCGAAAGATTCATCTACCATTATTGACCGACTGAAGATATCTTTCTCTTTATCTCGGAATATTAAAGCAACTTTTCAGGACTCACGTTTCGCGACGCCTACGCGATCAAAGAAATCTTTGACCATTATAGACCTATGTGAATATTCGGATCAAAGGAATGTTTCATCATTATTATTTGGTGGACAAAGATATTTTTTTTTTATTTCAAATAATTAATTTAATTTTCAGATTAGTTGGTCGACAGATCTCTTTATTTCAAATTTCAAATTAAATATTAATATAATTTAAAAAGTATTCTGTTTGGAATAAAATTATATACATAGAATAGGTCAATTAAATTATTGATAATGTATCATCTTCTTCCAAACTATTTCATATTCAATGGACATGAAACAAAAATCACAATTTGATACCAAACTATTTCCTATTCTATGGACATGAAGTTAAAGTCACAATCCCAATATTGGCTTACTTTATAGTGCAGTGAAACCATATTATAAGGAAAAGACCAAACAAGATAACTCTATCTTTTTCAATATTTGAAATAATTAAAGTGTTAGTTTCACCACCCAAAAAAACCCACTTCAATCACGTATTTTTATTTGGTACTTAAATTGTTATATTTTTTGTAAAAGCTGTTTTCTTACATATGTAAAATTTATTTATTTTTAAATTTGATTATTTAAATTATTTTAAAATGTAAAGATAGTAATAAAATTTAATTTTAAATTTTTATTAAATTTAACCATAATTTCTACTAAATAAAAAATATTATTTTCTAAAACATAATTTCTACTAAATAAAAAATATTATTTTCTAAAACAATTTTATTAATAGTTAAATTATTATTTTCTAATATTTTTTAAAAATGATATATATTTTTATTAATTTTAACTATCTAAATTATTTTAAATTGACCAATACTAATAATAAAACTTAACTTTCAAAAAAGAATTGCACAAATTGTAACCAATAAACATTATAATTACTTCTTATTTCAAATCTTTAAAAAGCTTAAGGTTTCTAGGTTCCATTGCACACAATGAAAAGCTTTGAAAATATGATTTTTTCTAGTATAATTTGCATACAAAGAAATGCTAATTAGGAAGGTTTCAATTCTCAAGTTTAAAACTTACATATAATATGAGAGAGGGATTATTGGTTTAAGGGGAAAGTCTTTGCTAGTAAGGGTTTGACTCTTCGTTTTGATCAAGCAAGTTTATCTTGAATCTATTATAAATATGGTTTTAGTGGGAGCTTTGCGCTGATAATTCTTATGCTGAAAGAGAATAGCAAGTTGTTTTAAAATCGAGATTAAGAAATTTAATGGGATAAGCTCAAATGAGTTATGGAAGCTCAAGATGGAGGACCTTGTTGTAGAGAGAGAACAGTGACAAAGAGTACAATCTAGTTGTGTATTTAGTGTTATTAAATGCCTTGGGAGAAGCTACAACCAAGGCATTATGGGACAAGTTAGAGAATTTGTAAATCAGTCTAAGTCTGTGGTAAACAAACTTTTCCTTTGAAAGAAGTTGTATCTCCTAAGGATGAATGAAGGAGACTTCATTAGAGAGCATCTAAATTCCTTTAACACTATGGTAAGTCAGTTGTTGTATGTTGATATTAAAATTTCTTACTAAGATAAGTGTATCAGTTT
>ML803377.1:57609-80124 GCA_009831015.1 Picea engelmannii
TAAGTGGCGCTACCTAATATTTCACAGAGGGAAAATAATTGGCACACAAGTGCAACATAGAGGCGCTACCTAATGGCGCTACCGAATATTTCACAGAGGGTAAAGGTTTGCACACAGGAACAACACAAGGGCACTACCTATAGGCGCTACCCAATATTGTATAGAGAGCATATTCTGTACACATATGCAGCATAGTGATGCTACCTACAGGCACTACCTTTTCTCCTTGTAGTGCGCTACCTAGATTGGCTACCCAAAGAAGCTGCTAATAAAAACTAGGGATCTAGGAGGACCAAGCTAACAACTTTTGGATAAGTTGATGATGAATAAGGATGGAGAAGCAACAACTGGCATCATTACGACAACCACGTTCTTTGAAAGACACATAGAAAACAAGGAGTTGTGCAGCAAAAGGGAATCAAATTAGTTTGAAATTCAGTTAGATTAGTCACCAACAATTTCTTGGTTTATAGCATAGGTGGTTAGATAAGTTGTTAGATCAAATAAATGTTTAGAGTTTTTAAAGGGAAGGGGGCCATATCGTACCTCCAATTGTTGCCTCCCTTTTGTTATAAATAGATAGATCATTTTCTTTAGTAGGTTCGGATTGTTGAGCAAGGCTCCCTTATACTGTAATATTTTGATGAAGTAACTGTGATCTAGTGATGTACTAGACTTAAGACTTTTTGACTAATAGAAATCAGCTTCTCTTTTAGTCTATTTGCTTTTGATGCTAAATGTTCATGCTTTGAATGATTCACATGAATGATTGTGGTGATATTATGATGGATATTTGATCATTATGTTATCATGATGTTTATTTAGCTTCCTTAGTTTCTCAGTTCAAGAAGATCTTGTGTTAAGAAAATTTACTCCTTAGGATTTTGTGGACTTGATGTTTACAACATCCCCTACACTTCGCTCATCCAAGTCTTCCTTCTACTCATACTTACTCCCAAATTACTAATTGAAGTTAGCCAAGACCTTAATTGTTGGTGCATGCTAGCCATGTTATCTGAGTTATAACATTATCACTTGAGTCCTTTTCCATTTGACCCTTTAAATACCCTTACATTCACTTACAACCTGATGGGTACTGGGCTTGCCTTCCATGCAATCTAAAGGTGACTCCTAGTGCTAACAGAGGGAATAGATTATGAGGAGAAATTTTCTCCTGTTGCTCAATACACTTCTATTTGGATGATTATTTCCTTTGAAACATTCATGGGTTAGAGAGTACATCAGATGGATGTAAATACAACATTTCCCAATGGAGAGATTGAGGAAGAAGTATACATCGAGGATCCATATGGTTTTGTGATACATGAGAAGGAGTCTCATGTGTGCAAGTTCAAGAAGGCCTTGTATAGACTCAAGCAACCACCTTGATCTTGGTATGCGAGGATTGATGGACACCTGATGATTTTTGGGCTTCAACAAAAATGTTGTTGATCCCAACCTATACTACAATATTGTTAATGGTGAGTCCCTGATTTTGGTCCTCTACATTGATGATTTATTCCTCACCGATACAAAGAGCCTTATTGTTGAATGCAAGTATGTGTTGGCCTCTAAGTTTGAGATTAAGGACCTTGGTATGATGCACTACTTCTTGGGACTAGAGGTGTAACAAAGAACTGATGAGATCTTCCTGAGTCAGGGGAAGTACACAGTTGAGATATTGAAGAAGTTTGGATGCTTAAATTGAATCCCATGGCTACACCAATGGTGACGAATCCGAAGAAAATAAGCGTGTCTTCTTCCAATTCTGACGAAATTAATCCAACTCTGTACAAACAACGGATTATATCATTGATGTATCTGGTTAACACCAGACCAAATATTTTCTATGCAGTGAGTGCACTTAGCCATTTTAAGAGTAAGTCGAGATAGACAAAATGGATTGTTGTGAAGTATGTGTTGAGATACTTTTGAGAAACAGTTGGACCTGGTCTGAGATATACTTCCAGTATTGATATGATATGGTAGGAATATATTGACTCTGATTGGGCAGGGAGAGCAGTGGACAGAAAGAGCACCTTCGGGTTTTGTTTCACTTTGGGATCTTCCATGGTTTGCTGGTGTAGCAGGAGACGAACTTCTGTGGCTTTTGAGCACAACAGAAGCAGAGTACTTTGCATTAATTATGACATTTCGTGAAGCAGTGTGGCTTTGCAAGATCCTTTCATATTTATCCAAACATGTGCTGGATTCCACCATTATTCATTATGGTAACCAAAGTTGTGTGAAGATCTCAGACAATACAGTGTTTCATGACAAATCGAACCACATTGATATCAAGTACCATTACATTCAAGACATGGTGAAAAGGAAGGAAGTATTGGTGCAGTACCTTCCTACAGATGAGTAGGTTTCTGATGTTCTTACCAAACCAAGACAAATTTCAAGTACTTCTGTGACATACTTGGCGTGGTAGAGAATGCCTCCCTCACTGAGACGGAGTGTTGATGTTTGCAGCTTCCTAATACATTCTCCAGATTGTAGTCTTCTGTGAATGAGTTGAGTTGATCTGTGATGCCACTTATCCAAGAAGGGATAAGTGTGTTTGGGCTTATAGCCCAACGTCCCATGTGGAGATCACATGAAGACATGTCAAGGTATTTGACCCTTGACGTCATACACTATGGGAGTTGACCCTAGTGTTTCCAGAGGGTGTAGCCTCGAGAAGTCCACATGGAGTACCATGTGTAACAAAATTTCTCCATATCGTACTCCTTTGTGAATTGAGTTGAGTTGATTTGTGAGGACATTGATTCGAGAAGGGATAAGTGGGACACTTATTCTAGAAGGGATAAGTGCATTTGGGATTATATCTCAATGTCCCATGTGTGGAGCACATGAGGACATGTCAAGGGATTTTACCCTTGATGTCACACACTATGGGAGTTTACTCTAGTGTTTCTAGAGGGTGTGGCCTCTAGAAGTCCACATGGGAGTGCCATGTGTGACAAACCTTTTTCTAATATGGTGGTTGTGTACCACTAGAAGATATTGTGTGTCTATAGACAACAATTGTGTACTATTATGGAAAGATACCTCTGTAGCTAAGAGGGAGTGTTGATGTTTCAACATTGGGTGTAAATTCTCCTAGATTGGGCTGCAGACCAAGGGAGATAAGATACATTTATCATAAAGTTTCACTTATGGTAAATAGGACCAGACGTATTCTTTCCTTGATCATGAAAAGGAATAAAATTCACTCGAGGTGCTTGAAGTGCTTTCCACGTGTCAGTTAGCATCAATCTAACATTCACTCACAGGTGTGTACTTGTGTGGAAATATCTTGGTGTAGTCTTTGTCCTAGTCATGGTGATTTGGAAAGGAATTATAAAGACTCAATATGCTATCTGTTATTACATGCGGACCTAGAGTGAGCTTGAATTAATTGGCTCAGAGGGAGATCCGCAGGAGGATTTTCTCCTCGATTTAGGTGGGAGAGAGACGTCTCCCAAGATTGACAGACAAGTGTCACGAGTCTAGGGTGAAGTTTGTATACTTCAAAGACAATATTCGCATGTTGCATAATGTATTCCTCATTGAGAGGGATTTTTTATGTTTGGACAACATTGGGAAGACATTCTCCTAGAATAAATATTAATAATATAATTATTGATTATTAAATATCATATATAATAAGTAAATGATAATAATAAATAGTTATTGATTATTCAAGGGATGCATCCTTTCATGGATGGTCACCATATTTTCCCTATATATGGAACACTCATCATTGTAATAATATATTGATTATATCTCATATGAGGAAAACCAACAAAAACAGAAAGGGTGAACCAAGTGATAGAGGATATGCTAAGGATGTATGTGATGGAAAAACCATCTAAACGGGAAGATTATCTACACTTGGTAGAATTTTACTACAACAATGGGTATTGTTATCACTCCAAGAGTCACCTTAGATTGTAATCAGGTGAGCTTGGTAACATGCAAAGAATTCAAATTTAATCTTGAAAGATAAGTTGTAGATTGTAATCTTGATTTGACCATAAGGACAATCAAATTCCTCTACTATACACATTCCCAATTATATCCTTTAGAAAAAGTGGCCTTGGCAACATCAAATTAGTCATCAGGCTTGATAAATGAATGAGAAAAAGAATATTGTGATCTGAACATTTCATAGATACTTCTAGCACTTATGATAGTAAATTCACAGTGAAAATTTGTGTATTAACAAGTTCTACATCACCAATGAAAAGAATAAAACCTCATTCAATCATCGTATGAATAACAACAAGAGTAAATAAGTCGCTCATTAAACATTAGTACACAGAGGAAGACAAAAATGGAAAAGAAAAACTAATCTCCATTGATAAGGAATCACAAGTCTGAAAAGATACAGAGAAAGGAAAAAGAACACAATGACAACACTCTGAATTCCTCTAGGTCAAAAGCCCTCTTCCCCCTAGATCATTCCAACCCCTCTCCAAGATCTCCCTCCTCCTTTAAATAGAAAAAGAATCATAATATCCTTAGGAGGTCGAATCCCATCTCTTTCATTGGATTCTAGGCCTTGGA
The DNA here is from genome assembly GCA_009831015.1 of Picea engelmannii. Taxonomy (NCBI): domain Eukaryota; kingdom Viridiplantae; phylum Streptophyta; class Pinopsida; order Pinales; family Pinaceae; genus Picea; species Picea engelmannii. The sequence goes on from ML803377.1 coordinate 62,167, forward strand.
GATAGGTGGCAATAGTCAAGGAGAAAAAAATCCAACAAACTGTTAATTTTCAGGAAGTTGTTGGAAGTCTTTAATGAATTGTTTCCAACTCACTACATGAGGTATTTAATGGAGCTAAAACTTAGGTGTAGGTGTCCCTTTACATCTAACTGATCCATGAGAATTCATTCGAACCCTCCTTGACATGTGGCAACCTCCCAATAAGGTGAATATCCAATCAACTATGCAAAACAAAGAATTTCCAGCACATTCTGCAATGCGCTGGTGTTTTAATTATTTTCCTCAAATTACAAACTGGGTTAGGCTGAAATTTGGTCAAAAAGTCAAGATGGATGTCATATTACTCCATAATAAATTTCAAAGAAACCCACTTTGTCTTTTTGGTTTTATGATCAAATTTCTAACAGTAGCTGCTACAGGAAATTCCGTAGCGCCCTCTTATAAAACTGCTATGTAGATTTCGTATTGCATTTTTTGTGTCTGGCTAGGTGATTCTGTAGCACCTTTTCTTTGTCTAGATAGGTGATTTTGTAGCACCTTTGGTAGCGCAACTATAGAACAGTCTGTGTAGACGATTTCATAGCACCAAGAGATACGAAATCTCTGTGTTTTACAGTGTTATGCAATGAATCCTCAAAAACACGAAAAGTCTTAGTAGATGGACTATGAGTCTGTAAATGCCTCTAGTAGGTGAAAATATAATATTTCCACAAACACTTCAAAAATATAAGGATGAATGATCCATAACTACTACATGTGACCCTTTATAACTTCATGTGATAACAGGTACCAAGAGTCATTGAAGATGAGCCCATTTGAGGCACTTTGTGGGAAAAAGTGAAACACCCCAGTAAGCAACGACAACCCAGCTAACAGAGCAATGATTGTGCCAGAGTTTCTCAGAGAAATGGAAGACAAAATGATGAAGATGAAATAGAATTTAAAGGATTCCTAAGATAGGAAGAAAAGCTATGTTGACAAGGGAAGAACTCACAGGGAATTTAAAGTGGGTGATCATGTTTTCTTGAAGATGAAGGCCAACAAAAGTTCCATGAAGTTGGGAAATTATTCCAAGTTGGCAGCCATATATTGTGGTACGTTTGAAATCCTCGAGAGGATTGGACCAGTAGCTTACATGCTTGCATTTTCTACATCTATGTCTATACATAATGTATTCCATGTATCATTGTTTAATAAATAATACTTGATGCTAATCATGTTATTGATTGGAATGTGATTCAGGTGGAGAAAGAAAGTGCTTTTCAAGTGAATATGGTATACATTGTGGACCAAAAAATCAAACAGCTCTCGAATTGATCCATAGGGCTTGTAAAGGTCCAATGGACCTGGTATGGTCCTGAGGATGCAACTTGCGAGCATGAAGATGTTATGCGGGCAGAATACCCGCATCTTTTTTAATATTTTGAAAATCTGCCTGATGTTATGTAAAAGAGTTGCATTGAGGACAATACCCCAAGGGGAGGGGATTGTAATACCCCAAGGCCAAGCCCCTATTTAATTTTAATGATGTTTAATGAAGTTTATACACTGGTGAGACAAGTATTTGTAAGTTGGAGGTTTATGTGTTCATTAGGCCGGAGAGCCTAGATGCTAAGGCCAAAGATCCTAGATGCTAAGGCCAGAGAGCCTATTTTTGTATATGTAACTATGCACATTATTAATAAAAATACATCGCTATGTGTAGACCAACCACGAAGAAAGATTTATGGGGGACTAAGCTCCTCTAGGAAGGGAAAGGGAAGGGGGCTAAGAGGCTAGGAAAAAGGGGCTAAGATTGAGGGCTTAACCCAAGGGAATATTATAATACATTCCTAAAATACTAATCTTGGACATAAATTGTTATCCTAAGTTCCTTTGGGGGAGAAATGAAATCCAAGTGGAGAGGAATGAGCTCCTAAAGAGTGAAGTTTCATCAAGGACGCATGCAAATTTATGTGGGGAATTCCATCATTGTGGGGGTTTGCTCTCACCATTATGACCATTCTTGGCATCTAAGAGAAACTCTCTCCAGGTGAGAGAGATTATTGGGGAAGTGATTTCTCCTAGAGGGAGTCCAACAAAAACTACATAGCTCTAAGAATTCCTGATCCGACCTATTGATGAAGCCCTGCAAGGGAAGTGGAGTAGTTAATGGACTATGGTACAGTGAAGGTGTATATTCCCAGGGTGGGGCATGCATGTGGGGAATGAAATTTTGTGATAATTGGTCATAAGTAGGCTCCTTGGAGGGAATCCTTCCTATTTCATTGTGCAGATTTTTGTAGTCTCAACGTAGCTTATGATTCCTTTACCCTAGGTGGAGTTTAGTCCCAACTCAGGGGTGACCCACTACTGATAGCTTGGAGCAACACAGTCTAAGGATTGGAGGTTCGTGGAAGGCCTGCATGCAATCAATGGTATTCTCATAAAAAGATAAGTACCAATTCTATGCTAATTTTACATGCTATGTTTAAATGTTGTGTTTAGGTACATGTCTAAATTTTATCAGAATTTCCTATATATATTGCATGTATGTGTTTATTGTCTCTTCCACATGAATATGTCTATGAGCATAATGTTTATGTCTATTTAAAATTGCATTATATATATGTGTGTGTGTGTGTGTGTGATCTCAAATAGAACATGCATAGCCCAGTGGCTTAAGACTGGGGTGTGTTACAATCTGGTTTCAAAGCAGTATGGTTTTGAAGTAGTGGCATGTCCCCAACCAGGGTGGTCGAGGGACGTAACACCACTCCAAAAGAAAGTTTTCCTTATATATGCATACATCTTTTGGATGTCAGGATGGGCCATATACAAATAATGATGATCTTATTTCATAATATTCTCACGTAGCCCATCTCTATCAGGAACTACAATTCTCTTCATGAATCTCACCATACCATCACCATCACAAGAATACCCCTCCATCTTTCGTGGGTAATTATTTTTCCCTCCTAGGACAACTCTAACTTCCTTACACCAATCATCTTCATCCCCATCCCTTAAGCTGTGTTCTCACAAATCAACCTTCAAAGGAATGACAAAAAAGATGTGTGGTCTTCGATTAAATGCATCAAACACTCTATTTAAAGTACCCTTGATGTAAGTTATGTCAAAATCATACTCACTTAGGATCTCTGACCACCGTCTTTGTCTAACATTAATATCACTTTGAGAAAATATATGTTGCAATCCTCTATGATATGTCTCTAATTCAAATTTCCTACCCACCAAATAATGACACCAAAGCCACAAAGCATGAACTATGGATGCTAGTTCCAAATCATGATTTGTATAGATTTCTTCGTGTGGCCTTAATTTACGAGAGGCATAAGAAATCACTCTTTCATATCGGGATAATATTTCACCTAATCCCTCCTTTGATGCATTACTGCATACTATAAATGGCCTATCCATATCTAGTACCTTTAGTATTGGCATTGAAGTGAAACATTGCTTGAGTTTGGAAAAATATTGATCACACTCATCTGTCCACTTAAAATTTTCTCCCTTCCTAAGCAATGAAGTGATTTGGTTAGTTATTTTAGAAAATCCATCAAAAAGTATTCTATAGTACCCTATGAAAAAATGGAAATTTTACCCAATACAAATTGCTTTGCCCTCTTCCATAACTTCCTTTACAACTCACAAATACCACCCAGTTTTTCCACCCAACCTTGTCCAGGGAAAACTTCTCATTTTGGAACCCCCAAGCTAAAGAGGTCACAAACCCCACCTGAATGCATAAATAGATGATATATAGGAAATTCTTACTCCTAACATCACTTAAATCACCCTCCACCCAAGAAAGTATACCTAGATAACTAATTTAGAATTTCCCAAAGCCATTCCAAGAACATCTGGGTACTCTCCAGGTCACCCACACACCATGGGGGTCCTTCTTTATTTATATTTTTTAAGTGGGGTGACACATCACCCTCATTAAAAATTCCAATATTTATCTAATTCCCAAAAATACTTATTATTCATCACCTTCTTTTTGAGGTGGCACTCCCATAATTTTCTTATTAATTAAATTACCTAAATTACTATAATATCCATCATGTCATGTGTCTTCTTATATTATTTTCCATTTATTATCATTATTTAAATAAGTAATTTTATCCTTTTATTAAAATAATATTTGTTTATTTAAAACCCCTTCAAAGTGGGTAATTTGAAATTAAATTAATTAAAGTTTTAATTTAATTTTTCTCACTTGGTTTATTGGTGTCCCTGAGTGGTGTTTTCTCTGCTGAAGAATAGGGATTCCAAACCCCTATTTCACATCCTCCAGACTCATTAGGACTCTGCATCCTTGCCTTATAAATAGGATTGCATGCCCTAGTAAATTCAGGACTCCATGCCCTGATCTATACCATAGATCCAAGACTTCATGTTTTGATCTTCCATGGATTTAGGACTCCACACCCCGACCTTCAGGGATCCTCATCTATTCTGCTTGAAACTCCATGTTTCACTTCTAGGTGTTGGTTGTGAGCTCTTACCATTTGATGGTCTTATTGGAAAGGTATTGATTTCCTATACCTCCACACACCATAGCCTTTAAGATCATCAAATAAAATTCATAATGAATTACATTAATCACATTTTACCCAATGTGTACATGACCTCCATGTTCATTTCTGATCTATGTGTCCTTGTTAGCAGTAACTAAGTTCCCTGCCAAATAATTCTCATTACAAGGTTAAGTGTACATAAATGATGTAAGACCCCCTTCTCTCCTGGGGATTTTGCGACCTCCCAGTCTTAGATCTTCAAATTATTCAAACCGAATTGGTTCTTCGGGCCTTCAATAGACCCTGAGAAAATTATACACTCACAGGTCCCCTCGATGTCCTGTGCAAGTTCATACTACTTGCAACCTTGCTCTCCAGCGCTTGACGACGTTGATTGTGAGTACTATTCTCATGCTATAATCCATCCTCTTACTGTGACCATGGGATATAACCTCGGGTCAACAATTCGCCACTTTGTGCTCTGAAAATACTGCAACCTCCTCTTTTGTTTCTTTTTTAAACAAGTTTCTCCGAATTCATGGATCTTTTCCACTTGTCTCCCTAGATCTGACGGTCCAGCTGTGTTTTGGGTTTTGCGACTTCGCGAAAATTCACTCACCCCATGCTTACTTCCTCCAGACCTCTTAACTCCCATATTCTCTAATCCACTGCGACGTGTATCCTCCTAGCCAATGGTTAAGATTCGCTTCACGATTTCGACGAACCCACCTTTCAATACCTTGAAGTGTCCTGAACTCCAACCTCTGAAATGCCTCATGACTAACCTCCATGCAACTCCTCTGAGATCTGACGGTCTGGAATGATCCCAATCCCTCCTGTATGGATCTCATTTTACTGAGTATGGGAAAACTTAAAGGACTTCCCCTTTTGAATATTTCTTGCCACTCTTCCTCATAAACATTTTCCTCCTCGAACTCTCATCTTCCCAGAATATTCCTTTCAATGCTTAGTCGAATTTCATCTTGTGCACACCTTGCAACAAGTTCTCTTCTTAAATCTAGCCACTCTGTGGACAACTTTAGCTACTCCTCTTGAGCTTCTGAGTCAGAAGACTCGGTCACGCACTCCTTGTGGACAAACTTTCTTTAGGATATCTCTCCATAATTTTCTGAGTCAAAATGGACTCTATCATGCACACCTTGCGGACATTATGCACACCTTGCATGCATAAGGTTCACATTATATCTTATAAGCTTATGAGTCTAAAAAGACTCTGTCAATGCACTCCTTGCGGATGCTATGCACACTTTCACTTGCTCGTAGAAGAGAAATAGTTGAAACTTATCTAAATCCTCATAAGTTCATACATTTAGCCATGTAAATGCATACATAAACACAAGAACAAGAAATAACATAGAATTCCACACAAACAAAAAGTCTATTGTTCATTCATTCACATAGATGCATCAACACCACGCATTTTGACAATACTCCTCTGTTATATTTATTCAATTGAGATATACATATGTTCATACACTGCTCTCGGTAGTTCTCAACTCTCAGCTAGAATGGCGACAAATCTCAACAACTAGAGTGCCAACAACGACTTCAACAACAACCTATATAATATATTCAACAACCTTCTCTCAACAATAATACAAAGCTTTATACAAGAGGGATCTTCGAGCTCTTCCCTCCAACTTACTCTAAGATATTCTATCGAATTAAAAGCTATCAACTACTCAGAATTTACTACAATAAATATTTGTGACAAACAAATCATATCTAATACATCGGATATGTACTGCACTCAACTTCATTAAAAGAAAATGCATTCCCCGATGTCCTCATGAAATCATCCATATCTAAAACATTTAAGATGTTCTTTTATTACACTTCTTTTCAAAATATTTGCATGATACGTACTCTTAAAAATTTTAAATTTCTTCAAAACGTGCGCTAGTGCACCTAGCTGTCCTTCGCTTGTGCTTTGTTGGCGATGCTCCTGCATCATACTCCTCTAGCTAAAATATTCATAGACTCATGTCCATGAGATCCTGCACTAACATTCCATGATTCTGGATGTCCTCTTCGTTCACCCAACTAGCATCTTCTATTGGTCGTCCTTTCCACTTTACTAAATACTCAAAATATGTTTTCCTTCTGGTCTTCTTACCAATTCGTTGATCTACGATCTGCTCCATCTGCAGCTTCTCCGCTACATGCATCTCTTTTTTCCATTGTATCTCCTTATGATATTTGGGTCCTCTGGTTCCAACTTCCATGTAAGGATAGAGCTCTGCGATGTTGAATATGGGAGATATACCTGCATCTTCTGGTAGATCTATCTCAAAATCATTCTCACCAAATCTTCTTAGGATTTTGCACGGTCCTATCTTCTTCAGCTTTAGTTTATTATATGTTCCCCTTGGGAACCTCTCCTTCCTAATATGTGCTATAAATTGATATCCAACTTCAAATTGAAGTTTCCTCCTATGTTGATCATCTCTGCGTTTGTATTCACTATTTCTCTTCTTCAATTCCTCCTTGATCTGATTATGAAGTTCCTACATTTCTACAGCGAAGTCTTCGGCTCTAATGCTCCTAAATTCACTCTGCTCCAAATCTCTTAACTCTGACACTCCCCTCAAATTCATTCCATACACTATTTGAAATGGACTCTTTTCGATACTTCTGTTCACTGATTAATTATGTGCAAACTCCACTTGTGCTAAAATCTGATCCCACTGGCTATGGTGTTCAGTGACCAAACTCCTCAACAAATCTCCTAAACTTCGATTCACCACCTCTGTCTGTCCATTTTTTTGAGGGTGATATGAAGAACTAAAGGATAGTTTTGTTCCCAGCTTCTTCCACAATGTTCTCCAGAAATGACCAACAAATTTGGTATCCCTATCTGAAACAATACTCTTGGGAAATCCATGGAGTCTTACAACTTCCTCGAAAAACAATTTAGCAATGTGCATTGGATAACTAGTATTCTAGAATGGGATAAAGTGTGCCATCTTTTAAAACTTGTCCACTACCAAAAATATGGAATCACTTCCTCTTTGTTTCCTTGGCAATCCTAACATGAAGTCCATGCTTATTGCATCCCAAGGCCTCTCTGGAATAGGCAATGGTTGATACAACCCAGTATTTTGTCTCTTCCCTTTTGCATATTGGCAAATCTTACATTTGTTCACAAACATTTTCACCTCCTCTCTCATAACTGGCCAATAATATGAACCGTGCAAATATGCAAATGTTTTTTCATGGCCGAAATGTCCGGCTAGACCTCCACTATGCCTTTCCTTAAGCAAATTCTCCCTCATCGAGCACTTTGGTATGGACAACTGACATCCTTTGAACAACACCACATCCTGAATCAGATATTCAGCCCATTGGCTTCTGTCTCTGAGTACATCATTTGCACATGCTTCATATGCTTCTTTGAAATCTAGATCATCATGATACATTTCCTTAAGGTGGTCAAACCCTAAGGTCTTCACTTGAAATTCCTGCAAAATTAGACATCTCCTACTCAATGGATCAACAACCTTGTTAGCATTACCAGAAATATGTTTAACGACAAAAGTGAAATTTTGCATAAACTCTATCCATTTGGCATGTATTTGGTTTAACTTCTCTTGTCTAGTTATGAATTGTCAAGCCTGATTATCGCTATACAAAACAAACTCTTTCGGAACAAGATAGTGCCTCCATTTATTCAAGGCTTGAATTATGGCATAGAACTCTTTGTCATATGTGGATTATTTTCTCTTAGGATCGTTCATCTTTTCACTGAAATAAAATAGGCCTATTATCTTGGCTTAAGACCGCTCCAATTTCAACTCCACTCGCATCACATCTCATCTGAAATGTCTTCCCGAAATCCGGTAATACCAGAATCAATTGTTTCATTATCTTTTCCTTCGATATGTTGAAGCTCTTCTCAGCCTTTTTTGTCCATTTGAAAGGCTTATGTCTTTTCTTCACTATATCCATCATTTGTGCACCAATCTCACTAAAATTTCTGATGAAATTTCAGTAAAAACTTGCTAATCCATGGAATATTATTACCTCAAATATACTACTTGGCGACATACATTCTTTGATTGCTTTCACCTTCTTAGGATCCATCTTCAATTCATTCAAAGAGATCACAAAACCAAAATAAATGAGTTATGTCTTTGTTGGCCCTTGGTTATGGAAGAAAGCAAAGATCAAGGAAGAAAAGGCAAAACGAGAACTTCACAGAAGACAGAGTGATTGTTACTGGGTCGAAGTGAGAAAAAGAGTAGAAAAAGCAGAGTGAATTCCGAGAAATCAAGCCGTTGGACAAGGAGATCGAGGATGAAAGGCCAACAAGGAACAAGGACAGTGGACAACTCAGCCAGCGGAAAAAGCCACCATTAGATACTTTGGAGCATTGTGAGAGAAGGAAGGAAAGACAGGTTGGCGAAGCCCTGAAAACGTGGGTCAAGTTGACCTAGGGTTTTGGCATATAGGGTTTTGACACTTAGGCTTCAGCCTAAGGATGCCAGTGAGCTATTGTAAAGTATAAATAAAGGTCAAGAGGACTTGGGTTGGGTTGGTAAGATAATTTTTTGGATTGAGATTGTTATTGTTATTTAGTAATAATTACTGTGAGAGAGAGAAGTGCTAAGAGTGAGAGCCTTATGGTATTGTAAGATCTTCAGTTGGGTGCAAAGATCAAGTCCTGTAGCTGGGTGCGCAGGAAGGAAAGAGATCGAGAGAAGAAGAGAGAAGATCTGTTGGCTAAGAGTGCATATTAGAACTGTATGCTTCATCTTAATATATTATAAAGCATAGTTTTGTGGATGTAGCCTTAGAGAGAGGGTGAACCACGTATATCTTGTGTCGAGTATGATTGTTTCTCTGTTCTTTGGTCATTGATACACTGTTATTGCATTGTTGTGTTAGATCCAATCTATATTTGTGTGAAGTAGATCTAAGTTGATAAGTAATATATGCATGTTGCATTGTTCTAGTATTAGATCCACTTGAAATTTCCCTTGGTTGTATACATCTCTATCCTGCAAACCCCCCATAGCTACTCCGGGTGAGACTGCATCTTCTTCGTGGGTGTAGCTGAAAGGCCCAGTAGTTAGGGCTTGTTGGTGTGCTCTTGGAGTTGAACCCTGGGTCTACCCCTGTGCCAACAAATGGTTCTGTTGCCAGGATAGGAATATTCTTTAGGGAATGTCAAGGTGGTTTCTATCAAAGACAAAGATTCAAAAGTGGATAGAGGATCAGGAAAAGGACTTCATTGAATCCCAGAAAAAGAACCCTAATCTTAGTATAGAGGATTGGTTGGAGAGACATATTTTTAATGATATACACGAGATATTCTTTGGAGTAATCCATCAAGATCTATATGAGTGGTTAGCCAAGTTGGCAGATACCCAGTTTGAGGTCAAATATAGAACCGTTGTAGTTTGGATGTCGACGTTGATCAAGAAGGTCAAGAGAGTTGAAAACATCATGTCAAGAGTAGTAGATCATTGGTTTGATAGAACCATTGGAGGGTACATCACCGAGTTTGTTGTTGATAGAGTAGAGTGATATAGCCAAGCTGAGAGATTTTCTTCAAGGGACCTAGAGGAAAATTTTTGCATTCTCTGAAGTTGAGAATCAAGATGTTATTGCATGAGAAGAACATCTTGAAGATACAGTAGATCGATCAGACTTAAAAAGGCTAATGTTCAGGAATTCGGACAACGACAGTGACACAGGGGCTGGACATATGCACCCGTTCAAGAAGAACTATGGAGAGGAGGGTTTCTACAGTGGAGAAGAGGCAGATCTGATAGACAAAGAGCATTCAGAACCCGCTAGGGCAGAGGAAGAGGAAGCTGAAGAACTTCGCCAGGAAAATCCAGAAACCTTAGGAACTGCGTAGAATATTGAAGTAAGTACTATTAATACTCTTGTTGGTTCAGCAACATTAAGAAATCAAAGTAATCAGAGTTACCAGACCGTTCAGAGTACTATTACTAGTATTCCACCACATAGTCAGACATGAAACCTAGGAAGATCTATTGCAAATGAGATGAGACTCCCTATCTTTAGGGGAGATGGATCTGAAGATCCTGATCAACACTGGTTTCTGTCTGAAGCCATATGGAATATTAAAAAGGTCACCGACGAAGCTGTTAAAAGAACCCAGTTTAGTACTACCCTTCAAGATCACACACTAAGCTAGTACACGAAGCTTGTCCAAGGACTTGCACAACCTAAGCCACTGAACGAGATCAAGATTGCATTGATTGCAGAGTTCAAGAAACCCAAGTTAGAGTCACAATGTATTACAAAGCTAAAAGAGATCAAGTAGAAGATAGCCGAACCTATTTGGGAATTCGATCAGAGATTCAAGACCTTAACAAGCCGATTGATTTTTCAGATCCCAGATGAGAAGAACAAAGAGTGGTTCATTGCTGCCCTCTTACCACACATCAGAGTTCCTCTGATGAAATAGAAGATTGCTTCACAGGTTGAGGCACTGGAGATCACCATGAAGTTAGAATCAACCCCTATGGGAGAATCCATCTCAGGTATGAGTCAGATCTTGAGTCAGCTAACTAGTTTGTCTCTGTAGGTCGAAGATATGAAGAAAGACAAGGGAAAAGATAAAAGAGAAGACATCTGGTGTGTCATATGCAAGTCAGAAGGCCATGACAAGGAGAAATGCCCCCTATTTCATGAATACTTGGCCTCAGGAACTCCGAGCCCTTTGAATCAAGTCACCTTACCTTGGTGCGAAGTATGTTGAAATATACATTGCCCTCATGAGTGCTATTACATGCAAAAATATGTTCATACACCCACAAATTTGTATTGCACATTCTGTAAATCCATGGGGCACAATGATAGGGATTGTAGGTCTTATGAATTCATGCATGAAAGGTCAAGAGACATATACAAAATTCAAAGAAAAGTATAGCAAGAAGGAAACACTATGCATTATAACTCCCCTGGGAGAGGAAACTTCAACCCTCACGATGGATTCAGAGAACAAATGGACTGCACCTCTCTAGAAACTACAAGGCTATTACAACATCAATGTTGATGAAGACGATGATCTAAGGAAGGTGAACATCGCATAAACAGAAGGCCAAAGAGATGTGGAAGGACCTGGAGTTGAGCTACCATCCTTTGGACAACCCATCAAGATTAAAAAATTCAATATTGGAACCGAGGAGACACTGAAGCTTGGAAATGTCGGAGATTATTGGGATGATGTTACCATTGACAAGATCACATAACTACTGCACGAGTATCAGGAATTGTTTCCGACCAAGTTCACTAATATGAAGGGCCTATGGGAGATATGAGGATCCCTTTGAAACCGGATGCAAAACCATTCAAATAGAGACCCTACAGATTAAAACCTAAATATAAGGAGAAAGTGAAGATTGAGCTCAACAAAATGAAAGAAGCAGGGATTATAGAACCTGTCGAAGAATTGGAGTGGATAAGCCTTATGGTGGTATAGGACAAAAAGACAGAAGATATCAGGATCTGTATAGATCTTAGGAAGTTGAATGATACATGTTTGCATGACCCTTCCCTACGCCATTCACTAATGAAGTGTTAGATAATGTGGAAGGCCATGAAATATATTCTTTTACAGATGGATTTTCAGGATACCATCAGGTCTGGATTTCCAAGGAAGATCACCACAAGACCACCTTTGCAATAGAATGGGGTACTACCAGTATACAGTGATTCCATTTGGATTGAAGAATTCCCCAACCATCTTTTCCAGGGTGGTGGTCGAAGCATTCAAGGAGTTTCTGCATAAATTTCTAGAAGCCTATTTTGACGATTGGACTATTTTTAGTTTATTAAAAAATCATATTGAATGTCTAAGACTAATGTTGGATAAATGCAGGCAGTGTCAAATTGCATTGAATATGAAGAAATGCATCTTCTTCTCACCATTCGTGTTGTTAGGTCATATTGTATGCAAGAAGGGATTGCTGGTAGATCCCTCTAAACTTGCCATTATAGTTGATCTGCCACCTCCTACTTTAGTCAAACAGTTGCGCACTACACTGGGACATAATGGGTATTATAGGAAGTTCATTAAGGGATATACCTATATTACAACACCCATGGAGAAGCTTCTGAAGAAATACTGTCAATTTAGCTGGACAAAAAAATGCCAACAAAGCTTCAACACACTAAAACAAAAGATGGGCATTGCTTCCATTCTCATTTTCCCAGATTGGACCAAGGAGTTTCATGTACATGTCGATGCGTCTTCTATTGCATTGGGAGCTATGTTAGCACAACCGAGAATAGGAGAGATTGACCACCCGATATCTTTTTCTAGCAAGAATCTATCACTAGCAGAGGTCAACTACACCACTACTGAGTGAGAAGGGTTAGCCATGGTGTATGCACTACAGAAATTTTGCCACTACTTGTTGGGAGGGCACTTTAAAATTTCTACTGATCACTCCACGCTCAAATACCTAGTCAACAAACTAGTGTTGGGGGGAAGAATCTTCAGATGGATTATGTTATTTCAGGAATATGACTTTGAGATCATAGTCAAGCCAGGAAGAATGAACAAGGGTCCTGACCACTTGTCAAGGTTGGAACTTGGCGAAGAGCCGACCAGTTTGGAGGATGCACTGTCAGATGCACAATTGCTAGCAATTAGAAAGATTGATGACCACTTTTTAGAAATAGTCCAGTTCCTGTCAACAGGAATGGCACCTAGTGAGTATACAATCCCTCAGAAGAAACAAATAGTAGTGCGTGTTGCATACTTTTCACTTATAGTTGGAGAGCTATACAATATGGGACCTGATGAGATACTAAGAAGATGTGTTATGGAGGCAGAGCTACCATTGATCCTTGTAGAATCTCATGAGGGCATCGCAGGAGGACATTACACAGGGAAAACAACTGTGCAAAAGGTTCTAAGAGTTGGCCTTTGGTGGCCTACCTTACACAGAGATGCTAAATACTATTACAAGGCTTGTGATGTATGCCAAAGAGTTGTAAAACTGTCTAGAAGAGATTAAATGCCATTAGCACCACAACTGGCCCTACAAGCATTTGAGAAATGGGCCATTGACTTCATGGGACCCATAAACCCACTAGGAAAGTGCACAGGAGCAAGGTATATCATCACTGCGACAAAATACTTGACCAGATGCACTGAAGCTAGAGAAGTTAAGGACTGTAGTGCAACTACAGCTACACACTTCAAATTCGAGGACATCATAACCAAGTTTGGATGCCCAAAGATCCTTATGAGTGATCAAGGCACCCATTTCATAAATAAAATAGTTGAATCCCTGACTAAGGAATTTGCAGTACACCATCAGAAGAGCATGCCTTATCATCCACAAGAAAATGGGACAGTGGAAGCATTCAACAAGATCTTGTAGACAACGCTGACGAAAATTTGCAGTGTGAATAGGGATGACTGGGATTTAAGAGTACCAACAGTACTTTGGGCTTATAGAACCACTTACAAGAAATTAACAATACAGACCCCCTTCAAGTTGGTGTACAGTCTCGAAGTTGTTGTCCCAATGAATACCTGGTGCCAAACCAAGGAATTGTTGCCTTTATAGATATGAACGACACTGGCACTATTCAAGAGAGGATTGCGCAGTTGGTCAAACTCGAAGAAGACATATTTATTGTAGGATTCCACCAGCAGGTACAAAAATAAAGAGAGAAGGACTATCATGACAGGCACATCAAGAGGAAGACCTTCAAGCAAGGTGATCTAGTACTAGTATATGACAATAAGTTCATGAAGCATTTTGGGAAGTTCAGAATGCATTGGCTTGGGCCATATGAGATTGCCTATGTTACAGAAGGAGGAGTTGCACATTTGAAAACTTTGAATGGAGAATGGAAGGAAGGATTAGTGAATGGGAGTCGGTTGAAGTTTTACTATGACAACCACCTGCCTTGTATTTCTAAGTAAAATCATGAAGAAAAGGGTCTAGGTACTAGGTCCAATTGAAACTAGGTACCGGACACGGAAAAAAATAGTCTGCACAGGGAAGGAGAGGAGGCATAGAGAAGAAAGCAAAGGCTGGACTACGCAGTCTGAAGTCGAAGTAAAATAGAAGAATCAGATATGAAGTGCCCCAGGATGAGTCATAGGTGAGTGTTTGGGGCCTATTGGCCCTTGGTTATGAAAGAAAGAAAAGATCAAGGAAGAAAAGGCAAAACAAGAACTTCGCAGAAGACACATTGACTGTTATTGGGTCGAAGTGAGAAAAAGAGAAGAAAAGACAGAGTGAAGTCCGAGAAAGAAAGCCATTGGAAGAGAAGATTGAGGATGACATGTCAGCAAGGAAGAAGGACCATGGACAACTCAGCAAGAGAAAAAAGCCACCATTAGATGCTTTGGAGCACCGTGTAAGAAGGAAGGAAAGACATGTTGGTGAAGCCCTGAAAATGTGGGTCAAGTTGACCTAGGGTTTTAGACACCTAGGGTTTTGGTATCTAGGGTTTTGACACTTAGGATTCAGCCTAAGGATTTCGGTGAGCTATTGTAAAGTATAAATAAAGGTCAAGAGGACCTGGGTTGGGTTGGTAAGATAATTATTGGGATTTCCATTGTTATTGTTATTGAGTAAGAAGTATTGTGAGAGAGAGAAGTGTTAAGAGTGAGAGCCTTCTAGTATTGTAATATCTTCAGCTGCGTGTGAAGATCAAGTCCTACAGTTGGGTGCATGGGAAGGAAAGAGATCGAGAGAAGAAGAGAGAAGATCTATTGGCTAAGAGCGCAGATTAGAACTGCATGCTTCATATTAATATATTATAAAGCACAATTCTGTGGACGTAGCCCTAGAGAGAGGGTGAACCACGTATATCTTGTGTCAAGTATGATTGTTGCTATGTTCTTTGTCATTGATATATTCTTATTGCATTGTTTTGTTAGATCAGATCTATAGTTGTGTGAAGTAGATCTAAGTTGATAAGTAATATATGCATCCTGTATTGTTCTAGTATTAGATCCACTTGACATTTCCCTTGGTTGTAGACATCTCATTCCTGCAAACCTCCCATATCTGCTTCGGGTGAGACTGCATATGCTTTGTAGGTGTAGCTGAAAGGGCCAGTAGTTATGTCTTGTTGGTGCGCTCTTGGAGTTGAACCCTGGGTCTGCCCCTGTGCCAACAATCTTCATGAAAGAGGATTTCTTTAAATTGATCAACAACTTCTCCCACTGTAACCTCTTCATTACTAATGTTAAGTGCCTCACATGCTCTTCTTCAGTTTGACTGAAGACCAATATATCATCTAGATATATGATCACAAACTTTCCAATAAAATCTTTTAATACTTCATTCATCAACCTCATAAAATTACTCGGGGCATTCGTTAAGCCAAACGACATAACAATAAATTCATACAATCCCTCATTTGTCTTGAAGGTTGTTTTCCACTTATCACCTTCTCTCATCCTTATTTGGTGATATCCACTTTTCAAATCTATTTTTGAAAAATAGTTTGCTCCACTTAAACAATCCATTATGCCATCCATCCTTGGCAATGGAAATTTGTACCTAATGGTTATCTTATTTATGGCCCTTGAGTCTATACACATTCTCCATCCTCTATCCTTCTTTGGATTCAACACAGTCGGTACTGCGCATGGACTCAAGCTTTCCCTAACCAAACCTTTTTCTAACAGATCTTGAACCTGTCTTTTCACCTCCTCATTCTATTGAGATGTCAGTCTATATGTCGCTTTGTTTGGCAGGCTTTCTCCTAGTATCAAGTCAATGTGATGGATGATACTTCTGATAGGTGGAAATGATCTTGGAAACTTATCCACGACTATGTCAACAAAATTTTCCAATAGCTCCTAAATTTCCTTAGGCAAATCTTCCATAGAAGTAATTTTAAGGATAGCTTTCATCTTCCTCACTATAGAAAACTGCATCTCATGTTCCTTCTTAACTTCATTCAGGAGTTCCTTCCCACTCATGAGAAGTATCTTCGTGTTGGCTTCTTCCTTCACTTTCTTCTCTTCAATCGGAAGTAACATGTGTGTCCTACCATTCTTCTCCAAGGTATAAGTATTTTGTCTCCCATCGTGGATGAAATTCTTTTCATACTTCCATGGTCTTCACAACAAAACATGACACACATCCATGGGAATCACATCACATAGAATTTCATCTCTATACCCTCTTATTTTAATTTCAACAAGGCATTGTTTAGTGACTGTTACCTAATGACTTTTCTGCAACCATGAGACTTTATATGGCAACGGATGTACATTCGTATCCATCTCCAACTTCTCCACCATCTCTATGGATACTAAGTTATCAGTGCTTCCACTATCCATTATCACCTTGCATACTTTGTATTTAGTCTTGCAAGTTGTCCTGAACAAACTATTCCTCTGCACCGACCTTTCATCCTCTGGCTCTAGCTTTAAGAGATTTTTTTTCATCATCAAATATCTCCCATATTCTACGCCTTTTGCCTCAACATCTCGTTTCTGTGCTTCCAAAATGTGATATTCACCTCCTTCTTTCTTCCTCTCGAGACATTCCCAAGACATTTTCCCTACCTTTCCACATGCATAACACTTTATCTCACCTCCTCTACCTCTTCCTCTTTCTCTAGGAAAAGAGTTTCTATCGCCACTCTACCTTCTTCGGGAACTTCCTCCTCTCTCAGAGTGACTATGTTCTTTCTTTGCCTCACCTTTGGGCTTTTGTGTCTTGTCATGGTCAACTCCTTTGCCTTTGTTCAATATTCTACTTCTATTTTGTTGACTCTGCTTCCTGGCCAACTTCTCCTCTGCTTTCAGTGCAATATGGTACACATCATCTACTGTCCTTATTGTCATCGTGTTGATCTCATCTTGGATTTCATATCTCAGGCCGTTGATTTACGTAGCAAATTTGTCCTCATCTCTCTCTTTTTGTCCATCCCTGATGTTCAGTCTGTAGAACTCCTTTGTGTACTCCTTCACACTCATCCCTTTCTGTCTTAGGTTCTACAATCTCCTGAAAGGATTTATCTGGTAGTCCTTGGGTATGAATTTCTCCTTTAGCTTGCCTACCATTTGATCCCAGCTCTTAATATTTTGTTTTCCTTTGATTCTCCTGTCAGCCTATTGTTCATCCCACCAAAGTGTTGCATGTACTTTCAACCCAATGACAACATGTTTTACCTTTTTCTCTTCATTGACATCTTCATAGTCGAAATACTTGTCCATTTCTCACATCTAATCAAGAAATTCTTCGACGTCCAAATTACCTTCATACATTGGGATGTCAATCTTTGCTCTAGCTCCCAACTTAACAACTGCTTTCAGCAAGTGCTCTTCTGCAACATCCTCTACTACATCTTCTTCAAATTCCACTTCTTCATTTTTTGCATCACTGACATCTCCAACATCAGGTGCTCTTCTTTGTATTGTTTCCATGGCATCTAGTCTTTCTCT
>ML803377.1:115360-138618 GCA_009831015.1 Picea engelmannii
ACCTGTAAAAGTCCTCAAAATCCTTTGAAACCTATCCCAATGTGTTCAGAGCATAACAATTAGCCAAAAATGACTATTCAGTCACAGAAAACAAACTTGGACTCACCAAAACATGACCTCAATCAATGAGGGCTTCAAGCTCCCTGGAGCTCTCTGAAACTTCAATGGTTAAAAAAACTGCAAAAGAAGTCTTCAAATGGATGTAAAAATAGTGTCAATGGATTCATAACATCCAGAAACCCCTAGTTGGGCTTTTACGACACCTCATTCGGCCAAAAAATGAAGAAGATAGGCCTCCTACCATTCTCTTCCTTCAAGCTTGTTGCCTCTGGTTCGCCAAAATGCACCTCCTGTTCGTTGAACCCAGAACACACTCCAAAACGCGTGCTTAAACCCAGCACCAAGTGTAACTAAAAAATGGGCTAAACTGTCGAACATTTAGGGCGCACCCAGCCCCTAACCACCAAGGTCGTGGTCACAAGGGTCCTCCATACGACCTCGCGCAATTACGAAAAGGGATAACACTTGAAAATCAAAACCCGCGCGCATATGGCGTATAGATCAGTGGTCATATGGTAAATACACAAGAACGCGGGCTAAAACAAATCGCGTGCTCCGTGTATATATATATATTGGTCATATGGTAAATGTAGGCGACCGGGGCTAGGGCTAAGCCCCAGCCCGGACGCGCCCCATATCACATCCCACTGCAATTTATATACAATTAAAACCATAGACTATACAAGGACCACCGTGTGGGCTAGTGGTAGCCCACACACTACCAAAGCATTACCAAAGGGGGAGGACCAGGGTTCGAATCCTACGGACTCCATAAAATTTTGAAAACAACCAACCATACCAATAACAGGGTGCCACGTGGCAGCCCATGACTGGGCCACGTGGCACCATGCCATTTGCCCAATAACTGCCACGTGTCGCAATGTGATTCACCCAAATCTGCCAATGAGTGAAGGCCACATCATCATCTGCCACTTGTACATATGACCTCTACCACGTCAGCGTACAGTCATGCTATGTTAGCATGTACAGACTGTACGGACTGCACAATCAGCGTCCCTTTTTTTACCTGTTTGATGATTTGAACAGATCGCGATATCTCTCGGTCCCAATGTCCGTTTGAACCCAAATGAGTTGCGTTGGGTTCATGATGACAAGGGCTACGCTCTCGTTTGTTTTGAGGCAATTCCGAGAACGTTGATTTTTGAGCTAAAATTTGACCCCTGGTCCAGATTTTGATCACCATTCAAACCTAATGAAATATAGAAGGGAGGGTTCTTGTCTCTTGGTCGATTGAGATACATAGTATTCAAAATGATGGGAGGATCCTCCTTCTCGGTTGGCACCTATAATATCCTAAAAATTTCCCTTTTTATGGAAGGGATCTTACACATCTCTATCATTGGGACCGTCATATTCAGTTTTTCAAACATGCTTGCAACATCTATATTCAACTGAATGTCATCTATAGGAGTTGGCTTAGGAAAAAACTCACATACCAGCAATGGAGATGGTGGAGCCACCTTTTTTGCTGATGGAATAGGAGTATTAGGTGTTACGAGGAAAATATCTCTATGGCTAGGGGTAAACCACAATAAATGGAAATGATTGTAGAAATCAACTCTAATCTCAAGTATGTTATATAAACAAATATTCTAACAATACAAGATAAGAGGCCTACCTCACCTAGAGATTCGATGAAGTCCACCATTGAGAACTTGACCCAAAGAAATATACCTGCAACTAGTCCTCAACAACTAAGCAACGCAAGCATATGGTGATATAATATAATGTTATCACATTCAATAGCATAATCCATTAACATTCATAAAAAAATACACCCATGGAATAATAATTCAAATATTTGCGAGATATTAATTCGACGAGAAAAGAGTATTTCTATTAAGATATAATCAATAGAAGTGAATGAGTTACAAACTTTCATGTCAGCACGGTTCAAAACCGATAAATTAAGTTCCTTCTAGATGGGCCTCCACCACTTCAATCCTCCACCAAAGGAAAGCTCATATAATAGAGACCAAGTAGTTCTCAATCAATAAGGGAATATCTTGGGGGTTGAACAATGTGTTCAGACTTAAAGGACAAAGGGATGCAGACTCAATGTGAAGTGAATAATTTCTCTAGAGTAACTTTGCTCTCAAAGTTGAATTCTTTCTCCTCCTTTCCATAGCTCAGATTTGGCCCATTTATAGCCTTCAAGTGGAACTAAAGGGCTGAGTCGGAATATTTATAGTATATGGAAGGCCAAGGATCATTGATCTCATGACGTGACATGGAAAACCAACACCATTTTTTTTAATTTTGGGCACATTTCCCGATGTGCATGGGTTGTAGTGGTGCAACCTACATATACACATGTTGTAATATAGGCAGGGCGTGTATATGTGGAAAAATCATGTTTTTAGCTCTAGGATTTTCAAAAAGGGACTTCAAGTCTGCATAGGGAAATGGAAAAAGGTCCTTTGTGCAAGATTGCATGGGGTGAGAAAAATCTTGCTATAACAAATTCCCCCTAATGTGTGAGGTCGGAGGAGTATCTGCAATGGTCGAAATACATTATAAGACCTAGAAGTGTAGTAATGGGGACCCAACTAGAAGAACTAGTTGCTCATTACAATCTATATTGACTTTGCATACATGGCTGCCAATTTGAATTACACTGCAGATCCATGTGAAAATATACCAAACAATTTTCCATGACCATGAATAGGCAAATAAAAATGTGGTTACATGCAAAAGGTTGTCATAGTCACAAACAATGCCTAGTGAAACCAGTCTCAAAATCAATCTGAAGATATCTGTATACAATGGAGTATAATCTGATCTCCCATGATCACTGAAGTCACATAGGTACTGGTTCAATGAAAAGGTAGCAACAACTCAAGAAAGTTGTGACTATAAACTGATGTCTTCAATTCTTCTACATAATCCACCAAAGGTGCAAGTCTACATCATGTGAATAAAGGAATTGAGGTTGAACACAATGAGACTTCGTTTGATTACCTACCATTGAGGTATACCATTAACAAACATGAGACAACCTACCGATGATTAAAGTAGGTATCAAGGCACAAAGTACATTCTTACAAGTGTGAATAAAGGACTATGGGTCGAACACTTGAAGAATTCATCGATTAGAAGACATTGGTGTATTCCCAACTATCGATGGCGAGAGAAACTACCACTAATGAATACAAGCCTCTAGGTACTCATAGGACTCTAGGTATCGTCTCCAGAATAGATGAAATGAATTCGATGGAAGGAGACCTGCTTAAAGGAGAGTATTAAGGCATCTCTCATCATTCAACACGAGGTACAAAGAAATAGCTTAATGATCTGGAGGAAATCATATGAAGAACATGTTCACGAACCAACAACCCTATGCATCTTTCGCGTGTGCCAGGTGCAAGCAGTACACGAAAAAGACCCTCTGAATAGAATCTAATGAGGGAATTGTTGACAAAGGAAAGGAAACCACCAATAATTCTAATGGTATCCAAGACACTACATGAATCCCAATGTGTGAAAAGATGTCTTGTTGTCGAACACAAGGGAAACCACCCACTCAACGACCAATAATGAAATGTCTATTGTCGAGTTCAAGGTTACCTATCAATGAGGAAAGTAGGACCAGTGTGCACAATAAGACTATAGCTTCATGTGATTTTGAGACAAACTGAGGGTATGGACGACATGCAAAGTCAAGATTTATGAGGAATGGATGACACAGGTTGATAGACATCCTTTGAACAAGAGCACGAGACATATGGAAGACTCAGGCAACATAGATTCAATGATGAAACCATGAGACGCAGGAGGCATCAATAAAATTCGCCATAGGGACTGGAAGAGTAACCATTCAGGGGATTACACTCTCTGTAACAAGCTCAGCTTCCTAAGGAAATGCTAGACCCAAAATTATGATGACAATTGGACTAAAAAAGTTTGTGCTCTGTTCAAATGCGACATGACTACTACCAATATAAGATAATACTCTCTTATCACCCATATTTTTTTGTTTTTTTATAGTCAAATGAATGTTATGATACAAAGGAGGGAACGAGTGTCACATGTAAGAAAAACTAGTTCCAGCAGTGGAACATACCTATGCTCAATGCAAGGAGGTGCATGTGGGAGGTGGACACTCTGGGGAATGTTCCCTCCTGGGTATAGGGTGTCAAGTTGCCAACGATATAAACAAGGATTTGCTTGGTTGAGGATGCAAACCTATTGAGGAAAATGGTTTATAACACAAAGCGAGAACCGGAAATAGGCTCAATACTACAAGCAAGGGCACGAGATGCAATCACAACTTAACACAAAAAAATTTCCTTTTTCATAATATTTGTCTACTTGGTTTGAAAAAGGGATAAACTTGTACCAAATAGATGTCCTTTCAAATACAATTTACGAGTGTGAAAGAGACAAGTTCACTCGACAATATTTTCTCTTTTTGAAAACGAGTCGGAAAAGAGCTTAACCAAGACTCACGGCCTTTCAAGTCCAATTAACAAGTGTGAAAGGGACAAATTCACTCGGCAATCTTTTCTCCTTTTAGATGAGTCGGAAAAGAGATTAAATCAGTATCATTGAGAGGTTTTTAGGTGGCATGTCATGGGGGAGGCCAAGCCTCCCGTGTTGGACTTCTGTGAAAGGTCACCATCTTACAAATAGTCAACACAATCTTGGGAAAACCCAAAGCTCTCCAAGTCAAGGAGGGTAAAGAACTAGCGAAGGTTACCTTCTCTTTGATATATCAAATAATGTCTCTTAGTTGAAAGGACACAGGAGGAGGCATTGGATACCCCACAAGACCTTCCCAATCAAAGGGAACCTCTCCAAGACTTGAAGGGAGAGTACTCAGGGAGAGTAAAATTCTCTCTTGTTCAGAAGGTGCAGTACTAGAAATGCTAATGGCATGGGTGAAGGATGAATCAACCTCCAAGGGAAGGGTTGGATTGACCGGAAATTGCACTGGTATGACCACTTCTTCAACCATTTGTTGAATAGGATGCATGACAATAAGGCCAGGAGACGCATCACCCTCAAAAATAGGAGTGGTGTTGATCAAAGATTGCATCAACTCGACTGATGGGGGTTATATATGCACCAAAAAAACAGTAAAAGCCCTCAATTAAATTGTCAACCTGAGGTAAGTAAACTTAGAGTTGTAGCAAAATATATGTCAAAGGTAGAAGGTTGGTAGGAGTATAGTCTAACTAAGGAAGGAAGCTATCTAAGGCTAATCTTCTCAAGCAAAGCTATCTAATGAACAAACCCTACTAAGCAAATTGAAACTAGGTGACCTAAGTACCTTTGGGCCAAGGATCGATGGATAGTTCCTAAGAAAAAAAGTAAAACCCTATGTAAAGAAAACTAGTTCAACAATAAGAAATAAGAAACTATCTAAGCAAATGACACAATCAAACTTCTTTAACTTTCCAACCTACATTCAATGAGCAACTACCCTATGAAAGCAAATAAATAAGCAAGTAAGCAAAAGCACCTATCTAACCTATTAAAGAAAATAGACAAGTAAGCAAAGACACCTAACTAACCTACTAAAGAAAAAGACAAGTAAGCAAAGGAAACTAACTAACCTACGAAAGCAAAAGACAAGTAAGCAAAGGAAACTAACTACTGCAAGTAACTAACCTACGAAAGCAAAAGACAAGTAAGCAAAGGAAACTAACTACTGCAAGTAAAACTTCTCATTGAACAACTATCTAGCCTAAGAGGCAAGTGGACTAAATGCCTAATGCAAAACTATTTCTCTTGCATGAAAGGAAATTTAAATTCTCAATGCAATGCATGAAAGGAAATCTAGTCTATTGAGAGCAGGAAAGACTAACAACTAATTCTTGAGCAAACTGCTATCTAATCTATCAAAGCAAAGTCTATCTATCCTACAACAAAAAATAAGATTATTTCCTAATCTATGAAAGCAAGAAAGTATATCTATGAAAGCAGGAAAACTATTCTTTAACCTATGACAATTCAGAGATAATGTTGGTGGTTGTGTGAATGCCTTCGATGGTGATGGATGATATCTAGATGACACTTGACAACAAAGGACAATTCCAATGGTATAAGCTCAACACTAATCTTGATGGAAAAATGAAAAGTATGGATTAAACAATCCAATGAGATTTTAGACATGACAAAAACAATGTTAGATACCCTGCTTATTCATATATGAACCATCAACAACATAACGAGATCATCATTATAAGAAAAACTAGATTCAACCATTAACTAAGAAATATAATTGCAATTTAATTCTACGAAAGGAAAGTACATAAAGGAAACTATGTTGCATTTATTCTAACGATTCAAACTACAATAAAGAAATGCTTAAAAATAGAAATTTAAGACATGACATTAAAAAAGTAAACTAACAACTACATTAATCAACAACTAAGTGAGCAAGATCTATGTAAAATCGAAATAAGTGAGCTATGATTAAAAAATGAAATCAACTCTATCCATCCATCAAATCCCTGTCAAAGAAAACCCAAATTGAAACTTTGTTCTATTCTAATTAAAATTATGTTTTAAACTTGATTATAAAATCATAAAAGAAAGCATAATCTAATATCTAATTACACATGGGGTTAGTCTAGGAGTCTGCAGATCCATTCCTAACTATGATATTAATGCATGCTAACACACTTTATCATACTAACCTGCAAAAGAGAGTCAAAGCAAATTAGATTATAACAACAAACTAATTAACAAAATAGAAATGCATGTATAGGAAAATAAATAGAACAAAACTATGAAATGCATAAACAACACAAAGACAGTAACCAGACTATTTGTGGGGCCCCTAGCAAGTCGTGGCTACATCCTAAAATCCAACCACGAACTCAGCAACTAGAATTCACCATGAAAACTCAAAAATGTAATTCTGGCATAATCTGGCAATGTAAAAACTCAAAACAAAGTAAAAACGTGTTTGTCCCTATCACACTACTGTATATGATGCTTAACTTATGTCTGACCACCTCAGTGGTATTTATAACATTTACATGCCAAGTGGTCGACCACAGGAGGTTCGAACCACTTCTAAAACTGGCAAATTACAATAAATGATGCCCTAACTGACAAAACGGAGCAAGCCAATAATCGCCTTCTTTGGAAAACTAAAATTGAGTTGTCTTGTAGCTGGAGGGGGCAGTCATGAAGAAAACCCATGTGCCCGATTTGTCCATCACTGGACACTAATGCCATAATCGCCAACTTGCCTTGCGTTTTTGTGCAATACTGGGTGTTGGAACGAGTGTCAGAACGAGTACCGAAACGAGTGTTGGAATGAGTGTCGGATCAAGTGTCGGAACTAGAAACATGGTGCGTTTTTCCCTGTAAAAACAAAAAAACACGAATCAACTCTTGGAAATCATAGAACATGATGAATTAAACTTGATTTAATCATTAAACATGAATTACACGTACCTTATGCCGATCATACCATTTTATCATCAAATTCTCCAAAAGATGAAAAACACATATATACATATGGAAAAAAATGTATAATAACCATCATGAAAATGATCATATCTCGGGTCCAACAATACCCCCACACCTAAGATTTTGCAGGTCCCACTGCAAACAAAAAGAAATTTCCCTTTATGACTAAACTTGCAAAGGAGGGGATGGATTAGATTTAGAAGCTTCTCCCTCTTGCCCAGGGGATTTTGACTTAGGATTTCCATGGTGTTTCAATTGCATCCAGATACTATCAATGGTGGCAGTTAATATCATCAACCTAATGCTATAGAGAATTCATCTTGGGTTGTAGGACAACATTATCATGGCGTAAATGACAACTCGGTGTTTCATGCTCTCTAAGTTTGAACTGGAGGGTTTGGATTTTTTGGAGGTTTTTGATGAAAAGTGAGGAATCCTTGAGATGTATATTATACCCTTTATCTCTTAAACCATGCAAAGCAACAATTTTACCTCTGCAATAATTAGTTCCAAAAGTGACTTCCCATAAGCGCAACAATTCTGGCCTGGCGAACTTGTGAAAAATAGGTATCAAAGTGACACCTATAACTACAAGTTAGTAAAACCTATGTAAACACTGATAAAGGTTTTTGTTTTTTGATATGTTATTGACAAAAACCTCTCTTGGTTTTCAAAAATTCACTTTCAGTTGTTAGGAAAACACACCAAGAAAACATGACTAAAACAGGAAAAACAGAGTGTCTTATTTTATGAAAAACTAGGCCTCTAAGAGATGTGAATATATCCAAAACCATAACGTATATTTAGAAACTGAGAGAGTTTATTGTTTTTTATAATGTCCTTGATAAAAACCTCTCTTTGTTTTCAAAAATTCATTCCCTATTATTAGGAAAACACAAAAAGAAAATATGACTAAAACAGAAAAAACCAAAGTGTTTTATTTTCTGAAAGCATAGGCCTCTAAGATGATAGAATATATCCCAAACCATAAAGTATATTCAAAACCTGAGAGAGGTTATTGTTTTTTTGGTATGTTATGAACAAAAACCTCCTCCAAGTTTCAAAATTACTTTCCTATTTTTTCATAATCCCAACTTGAAGTTGGTTACTCAAAACTTGCAGAAGCGCAACATTCTCTTAGCAGAAGCGCGACGTGGTCTTTGATAGGGATTATGGAGGCCTTCCCAGAGGATATTTGGGCTGAAAGTAGTATGGGTAGAAATTTTATGATGTATTCTACACAATGGAACCATCAAGCACTGCAAATGCCCTTTCCAACCCTATGAAAAAATGACTTGAAGTCAAACTGTCCAAATGTGCAGAAACCCTCCTATAGTGACTGTATTTGGGGGATTTCTCTCAAACAATAACACCTGTGAATAAAATGAAGGAGGTTTTTGTTTCTTGGTATATATTGACAAAAACCTCTTTCACATTTGTCAAATTCATCCTCCTTAATTCAAAAACTAATTTTGAAGTAAATCTTTGACCAAGACAAACATTTGAAAATTTATGACAAGGAATGATGACATGATCATGATGAAAATTTATGACTTTGGATGAGTGGAGGGAGTAGTAAGGACACCTAGGCACATCAATAACCATTTTACAACCAAGATATGTCAAATTGTATTTGAGAATTTTATTTTGAAAATATAACAATCTGACCTAATAACCTTATCAATCACATGAAAGAGTAAATTTGATCACTGGTGACTGACGGAACTGACAGATACTAACAAAAGGATTGGTTTGTACTGGAAGGCATGGTGAACAGGAGAATTTTTAATTCCTATAATCAATATGTAAAAATTCAAACAACTGATCCTCTTTTCATAATCTTGTAATACAGATGATAGTAAGTATTTAGCAGTTGTAATCGCTTTGTATTTGTCACAAAGAGTAGTTAAGTATAAGCAGTCTTATATAACATAAACATAAAAATGCAAGGAGCTTATAACACACACAATGATGTCAGTAGTATATAATTTAGCATACCAATACAAACAACTGCTGATATAATATCCCAAGACTTTGTAAAAACACAGTATGATAGAATTTTTACAGAAATCCTACTTCCTCTTCTCATGGGTTTGTTATACAAATGGGAAATGCTTATCATTTTTAGCTCAGGAAAACTCCCCCCCAGATAGAAGATATGGCACGTCCTCGTGCCATGAATTAGCAATAGGCTTCTTGGTCTTTTTTCCCGATGAGGCTGCAGGGGTATCAACAAGTTTCTTCGATAAAGGAATAGCTTGAGCATGAGGGTTTGGGTGGAGTAATAGTCCCTAGATCAAGAATCTTCTTGATAGTCTTGATTGTAAGATGAGGGTTTGAAAATTGGTAAATGAACTCATCCCACGCTTTCTCCTGTTTTTCCAACTTAGATAAGACAAGTAATTTGATAAGGTTGTGGTAAAATAGGTTGTTATGGGGATTGGTTACATCCTTCCTCACTTGGAAAGACATCTTCTCAAGACTCTTTAAGAAGTAAAATAGAAAGTTACAATGGCTTATGGAACTAAAAGTGAGCTAATAATTGAAATTAACAGGCTTTGAAGATGGAATATCTACCTTCACATGGAATCAATCTAGTGATGACTATGAGAGGGTTGATTAGATCCTCTTTTATCCACTCCTTGGAGTATCCCTTAGCTCCAAAGATGTTCTGAAATTTGGTTTTGAAAACCATGTTATAGCTTGGTCTTGGCAACTGGTGGTGTTTAAATCAGCGGTCTCCAACTCTTGGGAGCTTCGTGGCTGAGGCAATTGATTCCTCAGAGGCCACAAACATAGTGAATAGGATTTGAGGCAGGCTAAGAGTGTTCCATTGTTGTTGATTTTTCCACCATGTTCACTCAATCCACTTGCATAGAACATGGAATGTCAAACCTACAATGAACGGTCTGTAAAAAAATGTAATGTCAAACCTACAATGAACAACCTATAACAAAAATAAACCAACAGAGTCATATGTTAAGGACATATACAACAATTTATAGCACATAGGAGTTTAGAACTTCAAGATAAAATGATTGTTGATGTAATAACCTGTATCATGAAAATAATACAAAATGTTTACAAATATTTACTTCTTTAGGCAATGATCATTTGTCAACTCATGAACCCCTCCCCCACCCCTAAGTATTGTGACACCTCACAATCAAAAGTATATAAAACCAGTCAGTATCCCCCAATGGACAAAGATTTATATTATGTCAAGTGTAAAGATAAAATTTTATAGATTGGTCTGACGAGATGGTCGAAATATGGCCCTACCTATAGGATAAGAGATCCTATATATAGATAAGAAGAGGTAGGCAAGAGAGTTTCAAGATAGTCTCAGAGTTAGTTCCCAATGGCAAGTTTATGGAGTTCGTTAAMCTTAGCTTAACCATACATACTTCATGTCAGCTTTGTCTGCAAGTAATGTCATACATCGRGACAAGTTTTAAATTTATTATTTATTTTTGGCAGATTACCATCCTCGCTAGGTAGAATGCCCCGCTGCCAGCAAGCCTGTTCAATACTCCGGTGGGTTTACCTAGTCATACCACAGGCCGGTACCTACTRCCAGCAGRCCTGTTTAGTATCCCRAYGGGTTAGCCTCTTAAACCCTCAGAGACTAGCCCTCCATCCTTTAAGATTTTAGTATAAGATTTATTATGCAAGAAGATGGGGGAACATCTCTGAAAACAACTTTTTCTTTCTCTTTTTTTTCAATTGGGATGGTATTTATGTTAGAGGATGAATTTTCGTTATATTACTTAGTGATTGTTCTGATGTAAGGGGTACCTAAGCAGACGTGGCCTATCTAAAGATATGATATAATCAAGCTATTTAGTGTGTAGTGGATGGTACCATTGAGAAAGAATAGAAAGGTATCTCTAGGCTCAACGTACTTTCTTCTTTTGTAAGTTATTGTGATGTTTCCATGACTAACCGCTAATCAAAGCTCCCTGTTACTCTTTGATAAAGACACTTGACTCACTTACTCAGGTTTCTTGGAAAAATTGTACGATAGACCTCTAGGTTTGATAGTTATGGTATCACTTCCTTATATAGTGGTGAAGAGTTTCAAGAGCAACTGCTATTTAAGATGCCTTGAGGAAAATAAGATGAAAGTCTTTGAAAAAACATGGCTAAGTAAAAACATGGCTAATTACAGCAAGTCATTATTCATTTGATGCTTAGAAAACAACAAGGTTCAAGTATAGCAATGTTTCAAAGACAAATCCTTCTTTTATATTTCCTTCAAACTATCTACTCCTGGTGAAATAAATACCGATAGAGATCTCTAAAATTGTTTGCAAAAACCACACTCTAAAATACAATAAACTAATGAGATCAATGAGATCAAGTCATAGGAACATGTATCTCATAGTTCTTAAAAAAAAAATGTAAAATGAGGTTGCATTAGACTCTAAGCTAAACTAACAATATGTAGCTTTTATTTACTATCCTACCCTACCTGAAAAGAAAGGGAAAAACTTTATTCAAGTGTAAGAACTCTTCCAATGTAACCATGTGCGGAGCAATATAAGAAGAATACTCATATCCATATATGAAAAAGTTACCACAATGATTACCTGGATATGAAGAAGCAACCAACCTATTTGTTTTGGCATCAGAAGGTGTTGGAGAAGAGAATAGTATTGTGGCTTGATGACCTCTTGAAACCAAATTTCAATGTAATCTTGATGTTCATAAACAATAATTTCTATGATCTCCTTCATCATGCTATGCAGATCCTCTTCTTTTGGATGATTGATTTTTTAAGTACATAAAGGATCTGTTGATATGGATGTTGAGAACTCCTCAATCTTAGGTCTTAGTGATTGCTCTCCACTAGAGGTAGTCCATAAGTTTTCAGCTTCCTTTACAGTTTGGCAAGGAAGATCATTTTGTAGCTCGTAGGACCTTGATTCTTCTAATATTTTGGGAGAGGTAGATACACTTTTGGCTGCTGCCAAAATATGTTCTACTTGAAAAAAAAAAATCACGACTATTGCTAGGATTTGAGAGAGTTCTTCCAAACTAATGGTAATCTTCGAATTCATCTTGTCATTTGATAAAACTTGGTTCACACAAAGATGATGTCCACAAAGTTAGGATCTCCTAATGGTGGTAAGAAAAAAAAGGTTGTATTGTTTGGTTCTGCGGAAGGCTTGAGTGGTCTTGCCTCCTATCCCACTATTATTGATGCCTCAATTTCTTGTTCTATAGTGCTCCTTGTTTTAGTCTCTTTAGAGACTACTTTAACTCTTTGTGTTGAGCTAGCTCTTGTTTTTCGGTATCGGTCTGCAGATTTTATAAGTGGAACATTCCTTCCCCCAAAGAGATCGGAATGAACCTTGGTTGAAAGGTCAGATTTTGATTTAATGTATCTACCTTGTGGGTCTCTAGGCCTATTCATGAAAGAAAGAAAAAAAAAAAATCTACCATTTGGTTTCTAGGTCTATTCATAAACAAAAAAAAACAAAAAAACAAAAACTACTATTGGGTTTGGGGGAACCTTCTATAGTAGATGCACAGGTTCTTGCCTCTTGTCTTGAAGTTTCCCCGCCATCAAACTAATGCTAAGGTCTAAGGATAATATGTTTCCTAACTACTTCTTACCTTGAGACAACTTCCCGGCAACAACTCCAAAATGATGGGTGTTATATATGCACAAAAAACACAGTAAAAACCCTCAATTAAATTGTCAACCCGGGGTAAGTAAAATTAGATTTGTAGCAAAATATATGCCAAAGGTAAAAGGCTGGTAGGAGTATAGTCTAACTAAGGAAGGAAGCTATCTAAGGATAATCTATTCAAGAAAATCTATCTAATGAGCAAACCCTACTAAGCAAATTGAAACTAGGTGACCTAAGTACCTTTGGGGCAAGGATCGATGGATAGTTCCTAAGAAAGAAAGTAAAACCCTATGTAAAGAAAACTAGTTCAACAATAAGCAATAAGCAACTATCTAAGAAAATGAAAAAAGCAAACTTCTTTAACTTTCCAACCTACATTCAATGAGAAACTACCCTATGAAAGCAAATAAATAAGCAAGTAAGAAAAAACACCTATCTAACCTATTAAAGAAAATAGAAAAGTAATCAAAGACACCTACCTAACCTACTAAAGCAAAAGACAAGTAAGCAAGGACAACTAACTAACCTATGAAATCAAAAGACAAGTAAGCAAAGGAAACTAACTACTACAAGTAAAACTTCTCATTGAACAACTATCTAGCCTAAGAGGCAAGTGGACTAAATGCCTAATGAAAAACTATTTCTCTTGCATGAAAGGAAATTTAAATGCTTAGTGCAATGCATGAAAGGAAATCTAGTCTATTGAGAGAAATAAAGACTAACAACTAATTCTTAAGCAAACTGCTATCTAATCTATCAAAGCAAAGTCTATCTATCCTACAACAACAAATAAGATTATTTCCTAAGCTATGAAAACAAGAAACTATATCTATGAAAGAAGGAAAACTATTCTTTAACCTATGACAATTCAGATATAATGTTGGTGGTTGTGTGAATGCCTTCGGTGGTGATGGATGATATCTCGATGACACTTGACAACAAAGGACAATTCCAATGGTATAAGCTCAACATTAATCTTGATAGCAAAATGAAAAGTATGGATTAAACAATCCAATGAGAGTTTAGACATGACAAAAACAATGTTAGATACCCTGCTTATTCATATATGAACCATCAACAACATAATGAGATCATCATTATAAGCAAAACTAGATTCAACCATTAACTAAGAAATATAATTGCAATTTAATTCTAGGAAAGGAAATTACATAAAGGAAACTATGCTACATTTATTGTAACAATTCAAACTACAATAACGAAATGCTTAAAAACAGAAATTTAATACATGACATTAAAAAAGTAAACTAACAACTACATTAATCAACAACTAAGTGAGCAAGATCTATGTAAAATTGAAACAAGCGAGCTATGATTAAAAACTGAAATCAACTCTATCCATCCATCAAATCCCTATCAAAGAAAACCGAAATTGAAACTTTGTTCTATACTAATTAAAATTCTGTTTTAAACTTGATTATAAAATCATAAAAGAAAGCATAATCTAATATCTACTTACACATGGGGTTAGTCTAGGGGTCTACAGATCCATTCCTAACTACGAGATTAATGCATGCTAACACACTTTATCATACTAACCTGCAAAAGAGAGTCAAAGCAAATTAGATTGTAACAATAAACTAATTAACAAAATAGAAATGCATGTACAGGAAAATAAAGAGAACAAAACTATGAAATGCATAAACAACACAAAGATAGTAACCAGACTGTTGGTGGGCCCCCCAGCAAGTCGTGGCTACTTCCTAAAAGCCAACCATGAACTCAGCAACTAGAATTCACCATGAAAACTCAAAAATGTATTTTTGGCATAATCTGGCAATGTAAAAACTCAAAACAGAGTAAAAACGTGTTTGTCCCTATCACACTGTTGTATATGATGCTTAACTTATGTCTCACCACCTCATTGGTATTTATAACGTTTACATGCCAAGTGGTTGACCACAGGAGGTTCGAACCACTTCTAAAATTGGCAAATTACAATAAATGATGCCCTAACTGACAAAACAGAGCAATCCAATAATCTCCTTCTTTGGACAACTGAAATCGAGTTGTCTTAAGCTTAGTAGCTGGAGGGGGCAATCATGAAGAAAACCCATGTGCCCGATTTCTCCATCACTGGCCGCCAATGCCATAAACGCCAACTCGCCTTGCATTTTTGTGCAATACTGGGTGTTGGAACGAGTGTCGGATCAGGTACCGGAACGAGTGCTGGAACGCGTGCCAGATCAAGTGTTGGAACTAGAAACATGGTGCATTTTTCCTTGTAATAGCAGAAAAACATGAATTAAATCTTGGAAATCATAGAACATGATGAATTAAACTTGATTTAATCATTAAACATGAATTACACCTACCTTATGCCGATCATACCATTTTATCATCAAATTCTCCAAAAAGATCCTTCAAAAGATGAAAAACACATATATACATATGGAAAAAGTGTATAATAACTGTCATGAAAATGATCATATCTTAGGCCCAACATCGACCACTGCTCGAACAGGATACGAGACAACAAGGTCAAGGGCTGCATCAACCCCTAACAGAAGAGGGGTGTCAGCCGAAGATTGAATTGGCATGACCACTATGTCAACAAAAGAAGAAATAAAGTGTGGGGAAACCACAGACGCCTCACAACCCGAAAGGGCCCCCAGGTGAGAACCACGCTTCCGGTATCCCGACAGTAGCAGGACACAAATGAGTAAGGTGATTTCCTTCACAAGTCCTACAAAGGAATTTGGGCTTACGTCTGACACGTCTAGGTTTCTTAATCGTATGAATTCCCTCAACATCATTTACAATGGTTGGTGACATGCTCTTAGCATGACTGGTAGAGGCTGGAGGTTCATCTCCCACATGATGTAGAGAGGTTGGATATGTGATATCGATATGACTCATGGATACTAGAGCGATGCATCCAGCATGAATAACAACGGTTGGTTGTGGGTCTTCAATATGAATTGCAGAGGTCGTTGACCAATATCCAACATGACTAGCAGTGGTTGGTAATGGAGCTCCAGTATGACTGGCAGTGACTGGACTAATGACAGTAGTGAGTTGTGGCATTTGAGACCAAGGTTCGGGGAAAGACTATTTTTGAAACATTGTAGGCCAGGAAGGGTTATGGTTTACACCATGTGCCTACCCAGAAAAATAGTATCCTTCGCCTAATTGATCCATAGAGGTTTGTATGGGTGCCATCACTAAAGTAGATGTCTGCAAAGAGACAAAAGTTTGATAAGTATTATTCAAGTGAGGATATATGTTTCCCCCATGTGAAGGGGTTCCGTGAAGAGGGTAGATCGAACTGTAAAATTGATTCCCCTTGTATGAAATACCCAAGGATATTTGTGGATCTTCCATAGGAAATGTGTTCACAAGAACTGGCATGGCTGACGAAGGATACACGGATGGGGTGTAATAATTAGAATAACCACCCATTTGAGTATTGGCTCCTGAAAAAACATGGCTAGGATTGGATCTGTAAGAGGGGATATTGCAACCTCCCATAGTGAGAGTTGGTTGAGGGGCATGACTCCTATCAAATGAATACATAGATGACGGGGCCATGGTGCCCCCAGATCCAAAACTAGGATTCATATAAGTGGGCCAGGGAGAGGATGGAAAGGGTGAAGGCATGTTTAGAATATCAATAGGAAAATGATTAGAGACCCAAGGCATGGACTAAGTGTCATGATTTTTCATACCATTGGGAGAAGCGGATAGATTTGTCCCCATAAAATGAGTGAACATCATGGGGGGGTTAGCGATAAAGGAGGGAGTCATAGGAACTCCACTATCCATGATAATGACAACTCAAGGCATGGTATAAATTCTCAAAGATCTGTTAGTAATCAAAGAGCACACCAAAGAACAATCAAACGACCAATATGCACACAAACATGATAAAGTGGTTGAAAGGGACCTCCCTCTCTAAAGTAGGTATGCCTCACCCAAGAGGGGCCTAAGACTCTGCTGCTAAAGATTGGAGGAAATAGAATCAGTTATAAGGGCCCTTGTGGGCATATAAACCAGTCGGTCAGATCCCCCTGGAGAGGTAATCCTCCATAAAGGTTGTGTGTTGTTTGACCCTTATCTGACCTAGGGTACATTCAAAATAACCCCTACAAGTAACCTATGTGGCACCTAATTCAAGAAACTAATCAACCACTGTATAACCGATTCACAGGAGAACAGTCATAAGTCAGGTCCACCGTATGGGAAGGGTAGCAAATCCTGAAACCTTGAAAGCACCACCTCTCACAGAGGTAATGGCACTAGCAACATCCCCAGATATGAATAGATCCCCAGAAATATCTCTGATGCTAAGAAGGTATCAGGGGGATATCCCTTCAACCGACCTCACGCGACCTCGTGCTTAACTCCGGTGTAAGTGAAGCCTCCTGATATTACTGATTATACAATGGATTTCTCCACTCCCTTAGTCAGAGACATATGTTGATTTAACAACCTTGGAGAAGTTTACTCAAAAAATCCTATTCCAAGGCTCTAAATCCTAAGCTAGTTTGTGCACCCTAGAAAATAAAATCGTTACTAATCAATTTTAAATTATAGTTTTAATTTTAATGGCCTTGATTACTCAAAAGGTGTGGTCATGAAATTAGTGATGTTATGACTTGGCAAGTAAGATAAATGAATATGAATACAATGCAAAGTCCTAAATTCAATTTCCAATAAATGATATGCTTCAAAAATGCAATTTTCAATTCAATTCTGCAATTCTAAATAAAATGCAATATTTCTTTACATGCACGAAGATAAATGACAAATACTCAAGAGATCAAAATGCCAATCAATGTAAAATGCCTAATATTTTTGTATTTTCAATATAAGAGAATGAAAACGCAAGGATTGTACAACAGCTTGATATAAATACTCTATTGTGTATAGACAGAGACAACCCAAGTAGGATATCAAGGATAAAAACACCCAACCCAAGGTGCAAGGACAATCAAAATTAAAAGATGATGAGAAAGGCACCGCAAAAAAATTCAACCAAATACGAGCTTATTGTCATTCCACAGACACTTAACAGTCACCACAGAGACCTAAGAAGACTCAACAATCATCAAAACCTACCCAACAACCACCAAACCCGACAATCAAGCAACAAAGGTTGATGCACATGATTTTTCAAGGGAAAAGAGCATATTTACGCAACTTGTAGAAGTACAACACGCGTATGTACATGACTTTCAAGAAAAAACCCGTGTATATGTGTCAAAACACAACCAGTCTAAGGAGAATGCTAAGAAACTCAAAACCAGAGTTAACAGAGGCTTTCAAGCAATCATACAACAAGAAACTCAATATGAACAAGAGAAATCTAAGGAGAAAAACACTCCAAACCACAAAAAGAAGATTTTATCCCTAGTATGGTTGCCAATTTTGTTACGAGGAAAATCTCTCTATGGCTAGGGGTAAACCAAAACAGACGGAAATGACTGCATAAATCAATTCTAATATCAGGTATGCTATATAAACAAATGTGCTAACAAGACAATATAAGAGGCCTACCTCACCCAGACATTCGATGAAGTCCACCATTGAGCACTTGACCCAAAGCAATATAATTGCAACTAGTCCTGAACAACCAAGCAACACAAGCATATGGTGATAATATATAATGTTAGCACATTAAATAGGATAATCCACCAACATTCATAACAAATATGCCCATGGAATAATAATTAAAATATTTTCAGGATATTAATTGGATGAGAAAAGAGTATTTCTATTAAGATATAATCGGCAGAAGGAATGAGTTACAAACTTCCATTTCGACACAGTTTGGAACCGAGAAAATAATTTCCTTCTAGCTGGACCTCCACCACTTCAATCCTCCACCAAAGGCAATCTCATATAAGAGATACCAAGGAGTTCTCAATCAATAAGGGGAGATCTTGGGGGTTGAACAATGTGTTCAGACTTAAAGGATGAAGGGATGCAGACTCAATGTGAAGTGAATAATTTCTCCAGAGTAACTTTTCTCTCAAAGTTGAATTCTTTCTCCTCCTTTCCATGGCTCGGATTTGGCCCATTTATAGCCTTCAAGTGGAACTAAAGGTCTGATTCAAAATGTTTCAAATATATGGAAGGCCAAGGATCATTGATCTTGTGATGTGGCATGGAAACCCGGCACCATTTTTTTAATTTTGGGAACATTTCCCAATGTACGCGGGTTGTAGTGGTGCAACCTATGTATACGCATGTTGTAATATATGAAGGGCTTGTATATGTGGAAAAATCATGTTTTTAGCTCTGGGATTTGCAAAAACGGACTTCAAGTCTGCATAGGGAAATGGAAAAAGGCCCTATGTGCAAGATTGCATGGGGTGAGGCAAATCTTGCTATAACATTAGGCTGTGATGGAGGAGATGAATAATTTTTTCTTTTGTAGGTTAGGATTTCCCTCCTCCTCAATTCCTTCTTCTTATCATCTATCAATTTACTTATGGCCCAGAGTCTCCCCTCTCTTTCTCCTATTCTTCTGGCTTCATTGATYTGTTCTTGAGTAACCTTTTCATCGTTGATATTGCAAATCATGAAGTTTATATATCGTGAGAATAATATTCGTCTTGTTGAGGGAAATCATATTCCCTGTGGAATTCTTGGCATGGGAGACACCAAGATTCTATATMAACTGTCCCAACAAGTTTCAAAGTATCTGGGGCCTTTGCCTCTTATTGAGGCCTTGGTTTCCAACCAGTGGCATCTCTCTGCTATCTAGAAAGATGAGGCCTGGGAGAAGATTGATTTMTTTCCACTATAGTTATATGGTTCAAAATCTGATTCTACACTTGAACAAACTGAGTATTATTTGGTATATCTTCTGAGTCAAGAGAGCAATCAAATCAAGAACATTGTTGTTGGAAACCTTCGTCCTTGATTATGTTTTGTTACGAGGGTACTAAAAGGATCTATTTTTTAATCAAGGATATTCTCTTCAATATCGATACTGAACTCTTTAGCCTCTTCCAATGATGTGGGATTTGTATCTTTGAGAATGTATCGGAACTACCCTTCAAAAGAATTCATGTAAAGGAGTTGTACTGATATTGTTGTAGGATGGTAATCTGTTGGAATTTGATTGTATAACCTGTCAAATATGGAAATGAATTCCCTTACCATTTCATTATCCTTTTTCATTATTTGATTAAACTGAGTCCCAAGTATCCCACCATCTTCTATTCTTGACCATATTCTCTTGAATAAGTTGGAAAAAGCATCATAGGACATGACACGATTATCAGGGAGTCCTTTGAACCAATCAAGGGCTTCATTAGTCAATGATGAATTGAATAGTCTCATGGACACATCTTCATTATCAATACCTCCATTGTCCATATCTCATCCCATGACATAAATGTGGTCTTTCGCAGTTATTACATTGTTTCCTGGAAACTTTGTCAACCATTTGTTGACTTATGTTGGCATTTTGTTAGGATAACTTTGGATATTGGCCATATTAAGGGGTTTGTAGAGGTCCCTTTCCCAAGGGTAGGCCATTGGAACAAGAGGGAGAGTATTATGGAAAATGGTTTTAGCAATGGGAGACTTGAGAGGAGGCCTTCTTTGGTAAACCTTAGAAAGATTGAACCTCCCAGGGGGAAACAGTTTGGGGAAAGAAGGATTCTAGGAAGGTGGAGTCACCATATTAGTTTCAAAGAGATCTCATCAAGGAAAATGGAAAGGTAACGTCCCTTAGGTGGAGTCGCTAGGAAAGCTAAGGGAAAGTCTTTAGGATAACTTACCAATGTATCATTAGGGTACGATTAAGATTCAAAATCTTCCCTGGAAACGATGCCAAAATGTTATAGCACAAGTTGTAGGTTGGGAAAATCCTGACCCAACCACAAATCAAGTGCTACAACTTTGTAATCCTACACACAATGTCACCTCTATGTAGGTCCTGCACTTCAAGGGTGACAAGGTCACTCTAGAGAGGCGATCTCGGTGACCCTAGGG
Organism: Picea engelmannii; assembly: GCA_009831015.1. Taxonomy (NCBI): domain Eukaryota; kingdom Viridiplantae; phylum Streptophyta; class Pinopsida; order Pinales; family Pinaceae; genus Picea; species Picea engelmannii. Next base: position 136,477 of record ML803377.1, read on the forward strand.
GGACTGAGATGGATATGGAGAGAAATGGAAGTGAATCCCCTAGAGGTCAAGTCTAAGTGGAATGAAAAGTGGGAATATATTCCTTGTAAGTCAAGTGATTTTTTCCCCAAAGGTATATTACTTCTCCAGATGATTGTACCTTCCCGATACACAAGAAAACCCAACTTGCAATGATATATGTTAGTATGGATCAACAAGTTAATATTGTTGTCCCTAATTTGCAGCAATAGATTACAGTTTATATCAGCAAGTGAGACATTCAAATCAGCATGTAAAGCATAATATCAATCAATATTATTATCAATGAGTGTGGCAATCAAGTATGATTGAAAAATGGCACTTTAAGGCTAAATAATGCAAGCAATTATAACATGTATTTTCTGCAGAAAAATACAGCCTTATGGCTGTAGAATTCAATGGAATGTAGCAGCAAAATAAACCATGGAAAAGTGCCAAGAAGTATCCCAAAAGGTTTGTCCTAGTTAGTGAGTGAAGTTAGAGAGCTAGTCTAGGGTTAGTTTAGGAGTTAAGAGAGTGTTAGTAGCTAGGGTTATGCATCCCTAATGGTTGTAGGTTAAAGTTTGTAAAAACAATTAAAGTATTGGGAGAGAGGGGATTCCCTAGTAGGAGAATACTCCTGGAATGAGGCAAACCAACTTCAAGCGAGAAACCTTTCAAAAGATCAAAATTTGTGTTTCCCAAGACAATGATTTTATATCTCCAATGCAAAACATGTATGACTAGTGCCTTTACTATTGGGTTAATGGAGTCAAATAAATAAAGAGCTAGAGAAGCTACCTCCTTGGGGGGTGTAAGCCCTTTTACTTCCCAAGGAAAATCTCTCTAGCTAGGTTTTAATCTAAGAGGGTCTATTCCCTTATACTTCTCTTAGAAAACCCTTGTTTAATCAATAAGATGAAGCATAAAATAATGAAGACTATGGTGGGGGTGTATGTCTTATACGTCCCACCTAGCTCCTAGCACAACAATCCTTGACTTGAAAAGAATGATAACATAAGATTAAAAGACCATACTGAAACCAAGAAAGATTCCAAGATAATCCACCATAAAAGATAGAAAATATCCATACAAGGCTAGCACCTCACTCCTCCATCAACTATTCATCAAGATATCCATAAACAAGTGCACAAGAGACAAATAGAGCCAAGTGCAGCGACAATTTCATACCAATTCTTCTCACAATGAGGGAGAGTTATGTTAAAATGACATCTTATGATCTCTTATTTATACAAAATGTCACCAAGGTGACTTGTCCACAAATTAAGGGGTGAACCACAAAATTAGGGGTCAAAAAACCTAATCTTTCACCCTTAACAAAGTAATATTAAACAATTCATTTAAAATTTCCCTTTTGCACAAACAAAACCCTAATTTACATGGATGTCACCCTTTAGGGGACGTTTTGGCACTAGGATAAGGTCATTGGGGATGTAGGAGGGCATGAAGGCTTCCCAAATCCACGTGTCAAGAATCCAAATGTCTTCCTTCATGGTCAAAACCTCAAACACATCAAAACATCCAAGTGCCAATGCATATCATCTCACCACCATGCCCTAGCCCCCAAAACATGACATCAAGCTCAAAAAGAGGATGTTTTTCCCCTCCTGGGAAAATCGTTTGGCAAGTGAGGGTTGGGCTATGTCATCCAAGTCATCATCAAAGCCTTCCAAGTCTGATCTTTCACATCCGGCATTGATCTAAAAATGAAGAAGACTTGTATTCTTGAAATTATTTGCAAGATTTAATTCATGTGTTAAAATGCAAATGGATCAATTTGCAACACAACTTTTATGGAAATTAATCATTCAAGATGCATATAAACAGAAAACACATAACACAACAAATGATAAAGGAGTTCACCCCTCTCTTGGGCTACATCTCCTGGTCTAGCTGCCAATGGATCTTTTGTATTATTTTCTCAAAGTGCTCAAATATGTGCTTTAAAATGCTCAAAATGCCAAATAGATGGTTCCAATGGCTCCAGAACATCCAAAAACCCCTAGTTGGGCTTTTTCGGCACCTCGTTTGGCCAAAAATTAAAGAAGATAAGCTTCCTGGAAGTTCCCCTTCAAACCTGTTGTCTCTAGATCGCCAAAATGCACCCTTGTTGCCTCAACCTAG
>ML803378.1:4832-15548 GCA_009831015.1 Picea engelmannii
AGAAGTCATCATACACAGGGTAGACTTGGAGCGTTTCCAGGTCAATTAGTCTGTTGTTTATTGTTCTCAGATATAAGCTCAATTAGATTTATATTAGATTGTTTAATTTCAGTAAATATATTAGATCGTTTAATTTCAGTAATTTTTATTTCTTTTTCATAAAATATAAAAATAAAAAAAGAGATTCTTGGCTGTCTGAGGGCAGAAAACACATGAGTTTTGCAGGTTTTAATTAAATATGTAGGTTGTTTATAGTGTACATTTGTGAATAAGTAATATTTCAGCTAGTAATTAGATAGTTGATTTGAGTTATTATAATAGTGATTAGTAGTTAGTATATAGAATAGTTAGAGTAGTTTATAATTAGTTTTAGTTTAATTTAGTAGTTTGTTTTAATTAGATTAGTGTGTTAGTTTCTTTTATTTTTAGTTAGTTTATTAGTTTTAGTTAATTTTGGTTTGTTTTATTAGTTTTATTAGTTTTAGTTTGTTTTATTTATTTTAGTTAGTTTAGATTAGTTTTCTCTTTGGTTTTATTAAAAGACCTTAGGGCGGCCAACGGAGCCGTTAAACTCGTCAGGGTGGTCCATTCCAAATGGCTTGGGTTATTTAGACAACCCCGTACCAGTTCCACTCTCCCAGTTGATGGACGGTCAATTTTTCCCATCAACAAATGGCGCTAGAAGGAGGGCCTGAACTTAATTAATGGCACGAGGTGGTCGCAAGAATCCTCCCCCACCTAATCGCACACCTATAGTGACTAGAAGCCGTTCACAAGATAATATCCCCCCTCAAACAACAACTACTTCAACCGAAGATCCGCAGATCACAATTGAGCCAACAACCCCTAATCCTACAGGTGGTGATTTCCAAGAGATCGTTCGTCAATCTATGATCAAAACTCACAGTGCCTTAGCTAGTCTTAGGCAACCAAACCACCCATGGGGTCAACCTTTAGACTTCTCTGATATCAGAGAACAATTAGGTAACATTGACCTGGCTGTGAATTCTCCAGATCCAAATCCAAATCCTGCTGCAGGAGGATCTGGGATACCTCCTTCACCACCTCCCTCATCTCCTTCCTCTTCTGGAGGAGATTCCTCTTCTGACGAAGGCAATCCACCTTCTCAGCCTTCCACACCCAATTACCCAATGGAAAATCAGAACAACCCTGCTAGACCCTGGTTGGACCAGGATGTTGTAGCTATACTTGGAGCCCAACACCCTTTACCCAAGCACCTAGAAAAATGGCTTCCTAAGTTTGATCCTGATTCAAAATAGATAGTCGAAGATCATATCAAAAAATTTATGTTAGCCATCAGACTCCGTAATGTTGAACACGAAGATGTTGTCTGTAGGTTGTTCTCTTACACCTTTGAGGGTAATGCATCCACTTGGTACTTTTCCCAACAACCCCATACCATAGTGTCTTGGGAAAAGTTTGAGTCATGCTTCTTGGAAAAATTTGGAGATGGAAAACCTCCGGAAGTCTTGGTCATGGATCTTTCAAGATTAAAAATGAACTCAAAAGAAAAAGTTAAAGATTTTAATCAAAGATTCTTAACCCTTAAAAATCGAATCCATGTAGATTCTATGCCGATTGAGAGTCTTGTAATAGCTTATTACACTAAAGCTCTACATCAAAGTATAGCTATTTGGGTTAAACGATCCAAAAAGGCCACGTTGTTAGAAGCCTTTGAAGAGGCTACTCAGATTGAAAAAGATATACTTAGTCTTAAAGATTCTTCTAGCAACGAAACTGAGACTGTTTCTTCTTCCAAGAAGAAGATTGAAATTCTCACCAGACCTACACAAAGAAAAACACAACCTGAAAACTCTGATTTGGAAAATCTAACCAAAGTTGTACAGAAATTATCTAATCAAGTTATAGATTTAAAAAGGTTGACTGAAGAAGCCTCTTCGAGTAAAGGACCCTACAAACCTCCTTTCCGAAAGCCTTTTCCTGCCAATTGGCCTAATCCAAACCCCTGAAGGCTTGAACCTAGAAAGTTTACAATACGCTCTCCAGACAATTCTAGGAGCCCAAGATGACTTGACGCCTCCTGACATCCCTCAAGAGGAAGTCGAGCAGGAAACAACTCAAGAAGAAGAGTCTTCTCCAAACATATTTGGACACCTCTCGGATAGTATCTTCCAAGCTAACTTCGAGACTGTTCACCCTTACAACACTAGGAGTAAGACAACAAACAAACCTATTGCCGAGAACACTACAACTTCACCTCCAAAGCCATCTAAATCAGTAGAAACTAAACAAAGTAATGCCAACCCTAAATTAGATTATGATGTTGTTGAAGATCTTAAAAAATTACGGGCTAACATTTCTATTTATGAGTTGTTGAAATTTCCATTTTTGTTACAGAAGATGTTGCAAAATATTTCAGATAATGGAAAGAATGGTAATTCAAATGGTAATAAGGTTGTGCAAAGCAAAAATCCGCAGAAGTATTCCACAAAAAATAATCCTGATCCTCAAGATAAAGGAAGCCTTCCTGTACCTCCTGTAAATAATGTAAATAATGTAAATAATGCAAGTAATGTAGATAAAGTAGCATTAGAAACTGCGAGTAAGAAACCACAAGCTACAACTCTAAATACTCGCAAGAATGTACCTCCTTTTCTTTTAACTTTCGAAATCTTAGACAAAAATGTGCATAATTGTATGGTTGACTCAGGAGCATCGTCAAATGTGATGCTCTGGTCTGTCTGCCAAAATATTATCGCCGAAGTGGAGCCATCTTCTTTGAAAATCATACAACTTGATCGAACAGATGTTAAAGTTATAGGCGAACTGAAAAATGTATTGATTATATTATCATCTAACCCAAAGGTTGATCAGGTTATTGATACAATTGTGGTGGATATTCCAGAAGTGTATGTTCTATTTTTTAGCAGGGACTGGTTAGAGTAGCTACATGGTTACTTCGCGACAGACTGGTCTCACTTATGGTTTCCAGAAAACGGTAAGCCCAACAAGATCAGGGTGAATCGTGAGCGTTACCTCAAGTTCACGGTAACAGACTTGAATGACCCTAATGAACCATATACACCTCTGACTGATTCACCTGAAGTCCAAGGAATGGACACCGTCTTCGGAAATTTCATGGCTGAAGCTTCACCTATCAACCATCTGGAACAACAGTCTGAGATCGTGACATGTACACAACCAACAGATTCTATGCAATAGTCCTACGAGCCCGATGAAAGTCAAATTTGGTTTTTATATTTCGACGGTTCCAAGTCTAAAGAAGGAGCTCGTGCACGATGCATCATTATCGATCCGACAGGTAACAAAACATTATTGGCTTGTAGGTTAAAATTTGAATGTACTAACAATATTGCAGAATATGAGGCTTTATTACAAGGTCTCAGAAAAGCCTTGGACATGCGCATTCAAAATATGGTTGTATTCGGTGACTCTGAGATAGTGGTTAGGCAGGTAAGAGATTTTATACACTGTCTTTCCCCGCATCTCAAATGTTACCAGTCTGAGGTATGGAGTTTAATGAACGAATTTTCTTCTTTTAATATAAATTCCATTCCTAGATTAAATAATGATGAAGCAAATATACTCACTAATGTGGCCTCTAAACTTCTTCCTGCAAAAGGCTTATCTCCAAACGCATTCTCCGTGGAGTTATTGTTTCAACCATCTGTTCCTGACAATATCACAAACTGGAGAGTATTTGATGATGATCAGCAAATCATTAACTTTCTGCACATGGAAGAAACCTTTCAAGGTGTTGTGATAGATGAACAAACACACGACGACAATTTGCATGACTTTACGGTAATACCTAATCTGAAATCTTCAGAAGCTCTATCGGACATGGTAAATTTCATACCCAAATCTATTGTTAGACTAGAAAAGTTTTATGATTTTGAAGATAAATTTAAAAAGACGGTCAATTGCAAAACCAACAGTTCCTCATTGTGTTATGAAAAAATCAATTTAGGGACTAGTGAAAATCCTCAGTGTATCAACTTAGGCTTGGGATGTTCTAGACAAGAAAAAGATGCTTTTTTAAAATTATTTAAAGAATTCAAGGATGTCTTTGCATGGACTTACGATGATCTTAAAACATTTGATCTTAATATTATACACCATGTCATCCCAATGAAGCCCCAAACCTTACCCTTCCAACAGAAACTGAGGAAAATGCATCCCAAACTAGAACCGACCGTACAAAAAGAATTGAATAAACTCCTAAGTGCTAAAATAATTTTTCCTATTAGACATACTCAATGGGTATCCAACCTCATCCCAGTGTGGAAGAAAAATGGAGAAATTCGACTATGTGTCAATTTTCGAAACCTCAACAAAGCGTCTGTCAAAGATAATTATCCTGTCCCTCCCATGGAACAGATCCTTCAACAAGTATCTAGTTCCGAGAGGCTATCCTTACTAGATGGTTTCTCTGGATACAACCAAGTCTTGATGTCTCTGCCAGACCAATTAAAAACTACCTTTCGTACCCCGTGGGGCACTTATGCTTATCGCAAAATGCCCTTTGGATTGATTAATGCTGGTGCTACCTTTCAGAGAGCAATGGACATTGCTTTTAGAGGCTTAATCAATCACTCCGTACTAGTCTACTTAGATTATGTTACCATTTATTTTAAAAACAAAGACGATCATCTAGCTCACTTATGAGCCGTTCTGCTACGATGTCGTAAATACAGCATCTCCTTGAACCCCAAGAAGTCCATCTTTGCAGTAGAATAGGGTAAATTACTAGGATTCATTGTGTCTAGTGATGGAATGATTATTGACCCCGAGAGGACCCAAGTCATCGCTAAACTTCCCCCACCTACCTCCAAAAAATCCATGCAGTCTTTCCTAGGCCAGATTAATTTCGTGAGAAGATTTGTCCCCAGTTTCTCCGAAATGGTCAAACCTCTCCAGAACCTGATTAAGAAAGACACCCAATATCACTGGGAACCCACAAAAAACCAAGCTTTCAATGCTATAAAGAAGGCCATAATAAATGCTCATATCTTTTGAAGTCAAGGAAGAAGGTCATTGTCCCCTACCCTGTCGTTAGGAACTTGTTAGTGCAAAAGGAGTTAGGAGAGAAAAGAGCCAACTGGGTCACCTCCTTGTAGGAGTATGACTTATAAATAACCCCTGCATAGATCGTGAGAGGCCAAGGGTTGTGTAAGTTGGTTGTTGATTCAGAAACTAAACAACAAAAAGATAGTGATACGTCAAACCTGGATCAACGTGATTAGAATTTGATTTGTTGTGCACAAAACCTCGTAAGTCCTTGGTACAATGATATTAGACACTGTCTTCAACATGGACTAGCACCCCACCACCTTGACCCAGCCAAAAGAAGAGAGTTGAGACTAAAGTCTGCCTCCTTTCATCTAGTTAATGGTATACTGTTTCGTCAGAATTTTGACGGCGTACTAATGCGTTGTCTTGAAAAGGACGAAGAAGAAAGAGTCTTGCTTGAGTTGCATGCAGGAGAAGCTGGTGGTCACTTCGGTGGCGACACCACTGCTCATAAGGTTTTAAGAGTCGGTTACTAATGGCCCACACTTTTTAGGGATGCCCACGCCTTGTGCCGTAAATGTATCATTTGTCAGAAAGCATCAGGGCGATTACAAAAACCAGCCTTCCCCTTGCAACCCGTTTCAGTCGATTCTCCTTTCCAGCAATAGGGCCTTGATATCATTGGTCCTATTAACCCTCTATCCTCACAACATCATAAGTATATTGTGATAGCCACTGATTACTTTACTCGATGGTCTACAACCGTCGTGCTGAGAACCATTAACACGAGTCAGGTGATCGCTTTTCTAAACTCGAATATCATCACCCGTTTTGGTATCCTTGATTGTCTAGTCTTTGATAACGCTTCATACTTTTCTTCTCTTGAGATGAGTGATTTCACCTTAGAAAAGGGAATAAAGCTGAATTATTCTGCTAGTTATTACCCCCAGGGCAATGGCTTAGCAGAATCGACAAACAAGAACTTGATCAAAATTATCAAGAGAACCATGGCTGAAAATCACAAGAACTGGCACAATGCACTTCTAAATGCACTGTGGGATGATAGGGTAACACCCAAATCCGCTATAGGTAATTCCCCTTTTTTCTCGTTTATGGCAGAGACTCCATTCTGCCACCTCACATTCTTCTTCCTTCGCTCCAATTGTCACGAAAAGTTCAAGAAGAAGATTGTCCCCCTTTAGAAATCCGTATTAATGCTTTGACGAAGTTAGAAGAAGTAAGAACCCAAGCTAAGCATAAATTAGATCAACATCAACAATTGATTAAAAGCTGGTTTGATTCTAGTTTTGCTTCTGATAGGAATTTTGAAGTAGGCGATCTCGTCTTAAAGTGGGACAAACCACACGAAGGGAAGGGTGAGCACACCAAGTTTCAAAATTTGTGGCTTGGGCCATTTTTTATTGCTGAAAAGTTGGGTCCTAGTTCCTTTCGATTGTAGAATCTTGAAGGGCAGCTTGACACCTATTCGGTGAATGGCCAAGCCCTGAAAAGATACTTCGCTTGATTACTACCCTTGTATATTGTGTAAATATTTCCTTTTGTTTTTATTTTGCCTTTTTTTTCATTTTAGGTTTTGATTTGGATTGATCAATTTTTTGTGTTTTTGAAACATATGCATGCCTGTGTACTGAGCTATTCAGACTAAGACCGTGGGAAAATTTCTTCGCTAAAATAACTTCTAAAGGTTGTACAAACATCAGTGATATATTTCTAAAAATGATATTTATGTTGGAAAATTTTGTTGTTTGAAAGAAGTTTACTAATTTCAATTTCTGAGCAAAGTTTGTCATGATCATCTATTATCTTTTTACGCTGTCCCTTTTCCGTAAAGGAATGACCCAAAAAGATATCTCCCTGTCATAGCAAGTTGTTTTATAAATAAAACATTTTCGGAGCTGGATAAATGAGAGTCTCAAAAAATTCTGATGAGGTCTGAAAAAATGATAAAATATCAAGATTTTTCAGCGTCACCCTGCTCAGCTGTACACAAAAGAAAAAGAAAATAAAAATATTAATAAGAGCTGTGGGAAGTGTTTGTAAACCCACCGGGATACTGAACAGGTCTGCTGGCAGCGGGTAAATGCAAGCATGGCGCCAAGACAACTTCGTCGGGGTACTGAACAGGCCTGCTGGCAGTGAAGCAATGTCGGGTAAATGAAAATCTGTAAAAAAATATAAGAAACCTCTTTAAAAGTCCTTTATTCTGATCTAGAACTTCTTGACAGGATACGGACGTCCAAGTGGGTTAAATGGAAACCTTGTCGAGGCTATGGACGCCTGCTGGCAGCAGTGGCCATGCCAACAATATCGAATATTTTATCATTAATATCATGACTTGCTGATCTTAGGACTGTTATTAGTTTTCATCTTTTAAAACATCGTTGGAAAAGATAGTAAATGATGATGTTTGTACGATTTTCTGGTTGTTGTTTTTGAGTTGAATTTTTCTTTGCTGTCCTAATTTGAATTTGTTTCTTTCGACAGAGATAACTGCTTCTCCCAGTGTGTCGCCATTGTTGGCAGCCAATTCAAATTTTTTTTTAATGCCTTAAAATATGCCTACACCTACACCTTTGAACTTCAAATTTCTGTCGCATTTCGCAAAAAAATGACACTTTCATTTCAAGCGACATTTGCAAATTGGTTTCAATTTAGTTTTCACGACTGTAAGCGTGAAAACTCCTCCATCGTTATTTGAATTGTCATGATCTGCTCATTGATATGTTGGTTGGTATTTACCTTTGGTTTATTATTAAGTGGTTGGAATGATTTTTTGAATTCTCATTGCGCAACTTGATTTTTTTTTAATTGATAAGGCATTGAGCATGTTGATTGATGAATTATACTTGATTATATAGGGGTCATGGTGGATTAAAGGTTTTTATATAATGTGATCCTTACTATTATAAGCTCTTGACTTATCGATTTTATCTATTGTCACCATGTTTTAAAAACTTTTGATCAAAACATTGGATTATGTAACAAGCGCATGAGTTTGATTTCATATTGAATGACAATGTTTGATTATACACATGGCGCGTTAGTGATTTTACTTTGGTATGAATTATACTATCGCGCATTGATATAATTTATGGTTTTGGTTTTACATTGATTGAACAACACTGTACTGTGCCATTACTATGCTGCATGGCGGTGATAATCCCACCACCTTCGCACACATACATTAATTCATTCCCCTTTCAGCGCTTGCAGTTGTTAGCCATAACGATTTTTGCTCCTGTGTATTGTTATGTTCAACCCAAACCCTACCGTGTGCCCGCACCATGGCTCCATTCATAAGAGCTGAACCCAATGGTAGCCAGGCATTGTTGATGTTCGTTGGTGCTCACAGCAACCTGGAGGAATTCAGATGGCTCCCGTTCATACGAAAGTTTGATGGCTATAACCCTAGCGTGGCTCGAAAATTTTCATTAACCTTCGATGGCTGCCGAGCCAAGGTTGGGGATGTGCAGTTAGAAATTGACGAGCAATTTCTCAGTTTAGCTACCAGTCTGTCTGCTATCGGACAGAAATGGTCAAAAAATTGCAAAGTGGAAGATGTCCCGTGGACATTACTCTTCCAGTCACGAAGGGTGAGTTCTTGTGACAAGGGTTTGCCTGCAAATATGCTCAGGAAATGCTGGCATGACTTGCTGATGGTAACCAAGCAGTTCATTACCTGCGAGGGCCGGTATGGTTTTGTTTTCTTGTACCACCTTCGGCTACTTATGGTTTTCATGGGCTATGAGGTTAATATGCCTTACTACTTGCATAGGAGTTTGTTTAAAATGTCTAAAAGGTACAAACGGAACCAGTCCGATAACAGTCTTTTTCATTTTGGGTTAATTAAAATGCTTATAGTTTGTAAGTTGGGGTTACACCGAGACTGTTGGGAGGATTTTATTAAACGAAATAATTTTGGTGACTCAAGCCCACCACAAGTTGACAAACTTGTGGTGAGCGAGTGCAAATCAATACCCCCTGTGCCTTATAGTTCTCTATTACCTAAACCCCTACCCGATTCTCCTATTGACCTACCCGGTTCTGTGACCAAACATGTCGAAGCTGCTAAACCCGTGGATAAAAGGGATAAAGTCAAACCCACTGCCAATTCTAAAGGCAAGAAGAACGCCCGGTTAATCTCTCGCATGGCAAGAAACAAACCAAAAGCACCTGTCAACCCTGACCCTATTATGGTGAGTGAATATTCTGACTCAGAGGTTGAACGCTACCTGGCAAGTGAGTACCCCTATTCAGAAGGTCTGTGTGATAAACCCGCATATGATTTTGTAAAGAACCTACCACCTTTCTTGCAAAATGATCCTAATTATCCAGGCATCAAAATGCCTTGTGAAAACCCAGGTGACTCGTCGAAACCCCCTCCCACTCTAGCCGAACTAGCTGCTCCACCATGTGATCAGTGTGGCTCGTGGTTGGAAAGGTATTACCTTGATGTGCCAATGCTACAGTCCATAATTCATGCTCTGGAGGATCAAGTTGCAAAGCTCACCAGTCAAAAGGCGAAGATGCCATCCACTGATAAGAAACAGCGAACAACAGGTTCGATTTTGTTTAAGAATGTGGAGTCGGCTACAACAGTCATCAATTCAAAATTGGCGTAGCTTGAACAGCCTCACTGGTATGACTTTCACCTATTTATATGATAAACCCATAGCTCTGTTTACACCGTGGATTTTCTTTGTCACATAAGCATGCATTATTGTATATAATTTTGTTTTGATAAATCAATTTTCATTATCGTTTAAGTTTTGATTGGATTTGGCTTTGATTCGAGTGATCGCAAGATAGATTTGATTTGTCTTAATTTGGCTTCAATCGAATACTCTATTGATAATCGAAGTTGTTAATATTTACTAAATACAGGTTGTTTTTGGTATTCCAATTTTGAACACAGTCAATATCTCATTTCGAGTTGGTTATATTCTATGCGATATGGTTGGCAATTATGGTTAACTGTTGTGATTGTATATTCTATGTCCTCTGACCAATTCGAATACCATTCTGTTATTGCGTGACCGAAATGCAAATAGATACAAATCGTAGCTTTTATACCGAATCAAATCGATTCAGATTGTTTTGTTTGATCATGTTATCAGATCACAACAAATATATCGTTTGAATTCGATTTGAGGAATGAAATTAAATGTATCCAGTCTCATGATTTGTTTCTATAATTAAACTCAGCCATATTCGCTTTGATTATTTACCCAGTTTATATTATGAATTCTGTTGATTCTATCACGCTCCTGTCTGTTGACTGTGTGGTGATCAATAATGAAATTCGTTGGGTCTATACTCATTGAGTATGATTTCATTTGAATACAATCGAAACGGTTACCTATCTTTGCACTTGAATGAATGATATCAATCTATTGCTACGACTATAACAAGTCAATGATGGTTGTGATTGTTGTTTGATCCTATTTGTTAACTATGTGACACTCAACGACCGAAGTCTATGGGAAAGTTTGTGGATGCTGTTATGCATGTTTTGTTTTGACTATAATCGTAACAGTTTGATTTTTGATTAAAACAATATGAATTTTATGCACAGCCGTAACCAATCGATTATGATTGTGTTCGATTATAATTATATCGATTTTGATTACATCGTATCTTATACAATATGATTTACTTGTAATTGCATTTGGATATGAA
>ML803378.1:19617-58715 GCA_009831015.1 Picea engelmannii
AGGAGCCTTGTCTTCAAGGTTGAAGATGCAGAAATTGTTGCAGGAGGAAACCGGTTCCCAAGTAGCATCCTATGGAGATGTGTCCTTCCATTTGATCAAAACTTCTTTGATAGTTCGGCCCCTCATGTGACACTCTCACATGTTGAGGACAGATTTGCAAAGTAGCCAAATGGAGCCTTCTTCATCTAGTTCAAGTAAGATGGTTTGAACCCTATAATTCTGACCCACCACTTTCTTCAAACAAGAAACATGGAACACCAAATGTATTTTGGAGGTCGTTGGAATTGCAAGTTTGTAGGAAATTGGAACAATGCATTTGTGAATTTGATAGGGGCCATAAAATTTTGGTTCCAACTTGTGGTGGCCCTGAGATTTGAAAGATGTTTTCTTGTAAGGTTGGAGTCTGAGAAACATCTGATCACCCTCTTGGAAAACCCTTTCAGAGCATTGTTGGTCAACTTGCTGCTTCATACTATTTTGGACCATGTGGAGGTTTTCCTTTAGAGCCACGAGGGTAAGTACCCTACCTTGCAACAACTTTTCAATATCATGTACCTTTGATGTTTCTAGAAGATAGGAAGTGACTATAGGGGGTTGTTGTCCATACATTGTTTCATATGGTGTCATTTTGGTGGTTGTATGACAAGAAGTGTTGTACTACCATTCTGCTTGTGGTAACCATTGCACCCACTGATGTTGTTTGTCTTAAACAAAACAACATAAGTAAGTTTCCAAACACTTATTGACCACTTTAGTTTGGCCATCTGTCTTTGGGTGGTATGTTATTCTCATGTTCAATTATGTTCCTTGAGTACATTGGCTTGCCAAGTATAGCGAGTGAGAGGGCTAGTATCAACTTGAAGTCATTGAATTATTTGTGAGATATTGGGACGGGTTAGCCATTCATGTTGAACTTCATCAATCCAATGAGGGATTGGTAATGATAGAGAAAAGAGGGAACTTCCATCTTCATATTGTATGGACAACACATCTTTCGTGACATTGTCCTTTCCTTTCTTATAGATGATCTCATAATCATAGTCCAAAATTTTGGTCAACCACTTATTTTATTATCGAGCTGACAACATGTGAGTTTTCAAGGCATAATCTCCCATTTGGAGTTTAAAATTCTGAACAAAATCCCCCACATTTCATTGTACAACCATTAGCTATGATAATTTTAAAATTTGAAATTGGTTGAATAAAACAATTGACATCCTCGAGGACCCTATAGTGAATAAAAATATGGGTGATTTCGCTATCAAACAACACTACTACTAGACATTGTTTGATGTATGCTTTGATATTTAATGTCTACGAAGAATAAATACTAGCAAGGGCATGGAGAGAGATGGTATGTTCTTTCGGTACCTCAGGAGGTTCAATGGCTTCTAAGAGGGGTAGGTTGGGATCAGTATCATCTAGCTCAAGGGCCTCATCTAACATTTAATCCTCAAACCCATCAATTTGGAGGAACTTATATTCACAAAATTTATGTCGTGGTGCATATTTTTCATCATAGTAATAACAAATCCCTTGTTTCCTACGTTCTGCCATTTCTATTGGAGACACTTTTTGAATCTTCAAGGTTTGAGTGGGAGCAGTGGTAGCTCTTGGACAAGGATGATTGGGGACTGAAGAACAAAGGGGTTGTGCCTGAAGAATGGCCTCAGGTTCTAATGCTAATTATCACACCTCTAACCAAGTAATAGGATGATGCATGCAAACATGAGCATGAATTTTCTCTTTTAAGCCACTTATGAAACATTGAAGATAAAATTCATCAGACAGTCCCTCAGTTCTGATAGCCAATTGTTCAAATGATGTGATGAAATAGGTGTCTGACCTTGTTTTCTTCACCTTGGTTAGGCGCTCCAAATAATGAGATTCCTTATCAAAATGTGCACAAATAGCTTTGGTGAACATGTTCCAATTGGGATGTTCAGGATAACATTTCTTATGTCATTGCCACCATTTCCAACATTCTTGATCTAAGTACATAACTCCTACATGGAGTTTGGTATCATTATCCTTAATATCATGGAGGGAGAAGTAGTGTTCCAWTTGGGAAACCCACCCAATTGGGTCAAATCCATTAAAATKAKTYATCTCCACTTTTGGCWACATATTCCTAGAGTTTGGAGGACCCCAAGGRGAGTKGGAATTATGATTATTCTCATAATGMGAAGAATGAGGAGCTTYAGAGTGGTACTTGGGTTGCTTACCCTTGTCAAGTAATCCAAGGTATTGGGAAATGGCTTGCACGTTTTTCTTTATTCCATCCATGTCTTCAAATCACTTCTTGAGTTGGTTAAGGTCCCCCATATCTTGTTTGAGCTCAAATAAATCTTCATATAGTTGGGTTACCTTAGGGTCCCACTCATCCCCAGTCTGACAGCGACTGGTAGGTCCCATTGTGGAGGCTTTTGGAGAGTGCTAGGTGCCAAATAATGGTGTTGGGAAGTTTATTGGTTCCACAAAAAGTCTTAAAAAGGATAGGTATCACTACGATCAGAGAGAAAAGAGGAAGCCAGTGGGATAGGTCTCAAATAAGGGTGTAAGGGGGTTGGGTCCAAAAAAGGATTAAAAATGATAGGTATCACTATGATAAGAGAGAAAAGAGGAATCCAATGGGATATATATCAAATAAGGATGTTGTTAGTCCATGCAATTTTTTTTTAACTCTTGTAGAGTTATACTCCGATATGAATAATTATGTAGTGTCAAAATGTCCAAATTATTAACAGGAAAAAATATGTAGGAATTTTGCAACCAGAATGCAAGAGGCTAAGTTGCGTGGAAATGGATCTGGTATGTTCTCTTTCAATGTTGTTATTTTTCTATTCTGTGTCTTTCCCTAGGGTTATGGTATGTTTTAGGGTACCTATAGAAAAGGTTTTTCCCTGTGTTATAGCTCTGTGATATACATGTCTGGTCAACAATATTACTCAGCCCAATATCGCAGGGCACCAACTAAAGAGGCTCGAGTAATACTTGATTACCCAGGTAATAAAGAGTATCTTCCCAAGTGTTGTTCTTGGTGACAACTAACTAATGACTAACCATGAGGGGTTAGGGACGGATCCTAACAGGAGGTCCCGCCAATTCATTCCATGTTGGTTTTTATTGTCATAGTGTATGAGTTAAGTATATCTGTTTATATTCTTCATTTATTTGGAAGATCGTATATAGATTCGATTGATTAGTAATTTCAATTTATTTTTCTATAGTTGTTGTTCATTATTTATTTTTATATATACATGATTTTATTTTCTTTTCCATCAGGGGAAGTCCCCCACTAAAGGCCATAGTTCATGAGTGAAACACCTCTTTTGAATTCCTTGACTAACCATAAGAGTAGGTGAAATATTGGGATTGGCACCCTTGGAGAAGCCTTGCTACTATTGGTGCAATGGAGAAAGACACCCCAATGATCACCATATCACATACACTTTCTTTCTCTCTTGCATTTACATTGCTTGTTTGGTAGAAGCAAGATCACTATTGAAGGGCATGGATACATTGCAAATCTGTGTGGTTGCATGAACACTTTATTAATTCATTGTGAATGATTGTAGCCTATAGTGAAGGGGCTCTATGTTGACATTGTAGTTAGAAAACATATCATAGATTTAATTTCTGCATGAGTGTCTTTCTTTTGATAAGCACTAAAGCAAGTCAAGCTCCACTAAATATTATGTTCGACATTCATTTTGTAACCGAGATACAAATGCTTTGGATTGTGAATGAATGGAAGACTGCTTGATGTGCTCGATAAAACCTTTTCTCTGAATTTTCCATCCAGTGAGTGAGATCTATATAACATTTCTTATAACTCCATCCCTAGAACCTAACAACCAAAAACAAATCTTGGAGAGTGAAGGTCAAGGGTAAAGAGGAGCTACTTGTACTTGCACTCAAGGAGTATTGGTTTTCCAAAATATATTACAACAAAAAACATTATCTTCAACCATGAGATGGAAAATAATGTTATGCCAAAGGAAACCCCTACTCTACTCTTATCTTCCATCCTATAGTGGAGGAACCCTTTCTTAGATATTTGTCAGAGTCTTCTTGATGATCAGAGAAGAATATTGAAGGTATTTGAAGATTTTGGGGACCAAAAGATTGAAAATGGGGAGGTGTGATCTGAATTGGATCCTCACCAAACATTATAATAAGTATCTACTTTCTTTACCTCTTAGAAAATTTTCAAACATGTCCTTCTCTATTTTATTTTGTCTTTTCTTTTGGCAAAATTGGAAGTGGAAACCAACCATTATGGCAGTTGGCCTTACAAAGGTATCCTATTAAAATAGTGAACGTTGTAGTGAGGACATGAACAAGGGATAAGCATGGAAAAATAATGAAGACGATAGAAGAAATAAGAACTAGAAAAGGACAACCTATTTGAATATCAATGGACAAAGGAATTAAGGAGCTTGTCCACAATCAGTGAAGGTGCCACTGTGCCATGGATAGGTGCAATTTTTTTTTTTTATCAGTGAGTAGAAATACACATTTGTGTATAGCTATAGCTTACCCCTCTATATTTATCTCCTAACCTTAGTTAAATTCCCATTACATGTTGATTTTCCAATATAAAATATGTGTGTTAGAGGTGGGTTTTATCTATATGTTAATGACTATATGACTTTGTTAATGGTCACTGCTTAAATGTTTTCTTTAATTATTGAAAATAAATGACACAACATAATTTACCTTCCTTGGGTTGAATAAATTTGGCTGATAGTCGGTGGTATTCAAATGTCACCAAAATATCACCTTGTAAATTACAAACATAATGATTCTTCCTTCGGGTGTAACAAACAAACTTCCTTCTTTTGTCCAAATATTAAGGGCAAATGTTGGACGACTATTCTCTCTATTGTTCCACAAAGTACAATGAATTCCATGTCACGTCCAGGGTTTATAGGGATCCAAGTTTCCTTACACATCCATCCATCACATTTGGAATAAATTCTTGTGGGTATTTCTACCTTTGGTCCCAAAGATTTTTTCTTATATTTTTTTCTTATAAGGTGTCAAAATTTCCATATTTCTTGGACCTAGAAAGCCCAAATACAAATAATCATCGTCGCTTCATCTCATATGGTAAACAACAATTCATACTCCTTCAATTCCAAAAATTTGAACACTTTCTCATTGATATTGTGAATTATACCTTTGCAATTTGAGATATCAAAATCCCAACTAGATATGTTAGACTCGCCTAGAAATAGATCTCTACATTCTGACAATTCTGGCGAGTCTTCTATTTGTGAAATTTTGAAGCTCAAAATATTTTGAGAGTGGTGCCCAGACTCATCCATGATTATCAGTGAATCATTGTTTCTATTGTAACACACGTACTCAAGTTTTCTCCTAAAGACTATTCCTGCTGGCCATCCAAGATGGTTTAGAACAAGTTTGATTTCTCTATGCTATTTAAATAGATATTATGGACCAATCATGGATCAATGGCTATTAAGATCGAGAAGAATATGAACCATTGGATCATTCTATGTCGGGAACATATCGTGATGGGTGAATTTCCTAACTACAAATGCATATTAATGCATACTAAAGAACACGCTAACAAACACACTTTTACCTAACGACATTAGACCAAGTAAATATTATCTAACTCCTAAGTTTCTAAATATCATGATAGTTTTGAGGATTTATTCACATGTCGAAAGGTCATACATCCATAATGAAGCTCTGATATTTTGTAATAGTCCCATTAGGTACCATTGTACTTGTAGATTTTCGTCGATTGCATATGGTATTTGACTCAGTAAATATTTGAATCTTTTGTTGTATCCATGCACAATTTCACGGGGATTTTGGTTGATTTCCTTATGTTTTTGTGCTATTAAATGGATTGTATCTCATGTCTTAAAAATGATAGCAAATTATGTTTTATTTCATTTTTCATACGTGTTTTATTTTCAGTAAAATTCATAAACCAGGTAAGAACCCTAAACGTGTTTTATTTTCAGTGAAATTCATAAACCGGGTAAGAGCCCTAAATGTGTTTTATTTTGAAATTCATAAACCAGGTAAGAGCCCTAGCTCAAAGCACAGCTCCAAACTGAGCCATTTTTTTTTCTTCATCGATTATATCTACAACATCCCATAATTTCTCACAAATGAACCAATATCATTTAGGATCTTCATTTACTTAATAAATAGGGATGTGGTTAAGTCTCGTTGTTGGTTTCTTTTTAGAAAATGGAATTATTGCAAGATCTTTAGTTGAAGCAGACTTGGAAGTTGATGGAGTAATATTTTCTTCAGTCAAGGTTGAGTTATTTGACTCAATAAATGTAATCTATGGATGTTCCTTAGTTGGGATATATTCAATTTCTAACTTTACTCATTCTTTCTTTAGGATTGAATCATCTGTCTGACAAGCTTTATCTATATACTCGAAGAACTATCCTCTACAAGGTCATGTCGATTCTCTTTCACTATGTGTTGAATTTGAATCTTCTAGAAGCAATTTTGAAATGCATGAGATTTTCGTGAGATCTCTTACATGAATTATTATATCTTCTGGTCAATAATTAGCATTTCATTTCTTATTTGGCCATTATTATGAGTTTGAAACCACACCCATGGTCATTGTGTATCTATATGAAGTCGTTGTTGGAGAAAGTATGTGATCCAAAAATGGAAGGAATTAATAACAAATTGACATTAACAAGATGCTCATGAATGATGAAAGAGTCCAGTCATCATAGACCATTCTGCAAATAAGAGAATATAACAACAATAAGAAAGAGAAATAGACACCAAGAACTTGTTAACGAAGTTCACCAATGTGTGGCTATGTCTTCAGGTCTGCTTCCACATGGAGGACCTCTTTATTGATATTTCAATGCTCAAGTTCTCTTTACAATGACTCTTGCAATTACAAATAGGATTTTGATCTGTTGTACAAGAAATCCTTGTGCAGATTTGGCGCAACTGGCTCTCAACGACACAGCCACTCTCACCAGGACCTTCTTTCTCACAGGCCCAAAGAGTCAATTGCTCTTCCAACTCCTCTCGGGAGTTCTCACTACCCATAGTAAATCCACCGGCAATCTTCCCTTCGCTTCTCGGGAAATCGGGTTTCCCAGTATCACGAAACTCGTTACATAGTCTCGGGCAAAAAAAAACCTCGAACCCCGAGCTCCGATGGTCAACGGTCAACAGTTCAGGATATCGCCACTCGCAATGTCAATAGCCTGACTTGCTAAACTCCGAGCCCCCAGGTGCCGATCTCCCGATTCAATGCCACCTGGACTCAACTCGCTCCCAGGGTCCCCCGTGGCCACGTCACCTCGGGATTTCGCGGATCGCGAATCCACAATACAAGTGTTCCTTGGTGTCGAAAACCCCGAACACCAAATCCTGATTCTCCGAATCCTCGGAATCTTGTGCCCCGTGTCCCTGCTCTGATCGACGGCTCCAATAAATTCGGGAAATCACTACTCTTGATTTCAACAGGTATGCCTCTTACCTCGTCAACCACTGAATGCCGAACCCTGAGGGGCTGTAATCCTTTCCTCCTGTGCCTATGGACTAATCCCACGCAGCTCCTCCCGGATCTAACGGTCTGCGGAACTTCGCAACCTTTCTCTGTGAATCCTGGTTGTTGGTTCTCCACCTTGAATATCTAATCCACTTCAAATCTCCTTCCTGGTTGGAACTTCTTCTGGGCCTGTTCTCATCGTGACGAGAAGGAACTATCCCTCCTGGGCTTGATTTCTCTGACTCCTTCAGAGACCCTTCACACACTCTATGTGCTCAACCTTCAACAACTCTTTCAGTGTCGAATTCTTTCAGACTCTGTGCACTCCTGACTATAGAGGTCTCGTCTTCCTTTTCTCAGACTTACCTCTGAGACCTCAAATCTGGCCTGCACTTCTCCTACACGGCTCGGGCAACCCAATTCACTCTGGGCAGATGAGAATAAGATTTTAACTGTCTGGTCTCATCAACGCACTCTATGCGGATGAATTCGACTGCACTCTATGCAGGAATCTCCTGGCTCAGACAGAGAAACAACTGAAACTTATTCTCTCCTCTCTCACAGATTTCAAATCATCTATGAAACCACATACACAACATATTCAAACCAAATGCATACAAAGGAAACAGAATATTCAGGAGAACATAAGCAACATACACAGAGATATCACACCAGTCATGAAATTGAATCAAAAGCTCCTTTCGATTAATTCAATCTGTACATGGGTGTTCTTCACCAGTTCTCTTCTTGCTCTCCTCTTGCTCCTGTTCTCAATAATTCTGAATCTCTACAATGATACAAAGGAGGGTGCCTATATTCCGTTCTCCCTCTCGAATTCTACAACTATCAAATCTACCATTAATTCCTATCTAACAACATTAAATCTATTTATTGCCTCAGCTACCTAAGGACATGATCTTATCTACTCGAGGTCCATTTACAATACAAGTGCTCTCCTTTATGAATGCCTTCATTAAAAGGGCGGCACAACAAACTTCCAAGGTATTCAAAATTTGATGCTGGCGCTATCCAGCTGTCTTTTCTGCTCCACGCGCTGGCTCGCTTGATGAGTGAGCGATGCTCCTGCATCATACTCCTCGGCTCGAAAATTTTCATGGGCTCCTGTCCATGAGCTCCTGCACGGTGTGACCATGCTTTTGTATTACTGCTTCTATTCCCCAGCTGGCATCCTCCACTGGGTGGTTCTTCCATTTCACCAGGTACTCAAAATATTGCTTTTGCCTGGTCTTTCTACCCACTCGTTTGTCCAGTATGCGCTCCATCTGCGGTTTTTCTGCAACTGGCAATTGCTTCTGCCACTGGATCTCTGGTTCCTTGGTTCCAGTTTCCGCTCCTCCAACCCTGTAGGGGTATAAATCCAAAATGTTAAAAATTGGAGATATCTCGCTGTCATCCGGCAACTCAAGCTCATATGCATTCTCCCCGAATTTTTTCAGGACTTTGCATGGCCCAATTTTCTTCATCTTGAGTTTTTTGTATGTTCCCCTTGGGAACCTTTCCTTCCTCAAGTGCGTCAGAACCATGTCCCCAACTTCAAACTAAAGTTTCCTCTTTCGCTGATCGACTCTACGCTTATACTCTTGATTTGATTTCTGCAGTCGCTGCTTCACCTTCATGTGAAGTTCTTGCATCGCTTCAGCGAACTCTTCAGCCCTCGCGCTGCTAGTTTCAGCCTATCCTGTGTCCCTGAGCTCAGAAACTCCTCTTGGTTGTGTCCCATACAAAATCTGGAAAGGACTCTTTCCTGTACTCCGATTCACCGAATCGTTGTATGCGAACTTTGCCTGTGGTAATATCTGGTCCCAACTGCTGTGGTGCTCCATCACCAAGCTTCTCAATAGATCCCCTAAGCTCCTGTTGACCACTTCCGTCTGTCCATCTGTCTGCGGATGGTAAGCTGAACTAAATTCCAAATTAGTGCCCAGCTTCTTCCATAGCATCCTCCAAAAATGACCTATGAACTTTGTATCCCTGTCCGAGACTATGCTTCTTGGCAATCCATGCAATCTCACAATTTCTTTGAAAAACAAGTTTGCGATGTGGGTCACATCGCTGGTCTTCTAACACGGTATGAAATGTGCCATTTTTGAAAACCTATCCACCACCACAAAGATGGAATCAACCCCTCTCTGCATTCTCGTTAATCCCAGAACAAAATCCATGCTAATGGCCTCCCATGGCCTCTCGGGTATAGGCAGTGGTTGGTAAAACCCAACATTCTTCTTTCATCCCTTCGAATGTTGACATATTCTACATCTATCAAAAAAGCTTTTAACATCTGCACGCATGCCTGGCCAAAAATATGATTCACTCAGCTTGGCGAATGTCTTATCATGTCCAAAATGACCTGCTAATCCACCGCTATGCTTCTCCTTCACCAAATTCTCCCTCATGGAGCAATTCGGTATGCACAATTGATTGCCTTGGAATAGAAATCCTTCCTGGATCATGAAATCTATCCACGGGCTTCTATCCCTGAGGACTGGGTTCTCGGCTGCTTCGTATGCTTCTTCTAAATCCACATCTCCAGCGTACATGTCCTTCATATTTTCAAAACCCATCGTCTTTACTCTGAATTCCTGCAGCAATAAGCATTTTCTGCTCAAAGCATCTGCCACTTTGTTAGCTGTCCCCGAAATGTGCTTTATCACAAATGTAAAATTTTGCATGTACTCTACCCATTTAGCATGCTTCTGGTTCAACTTCTCTTCTTGACTTACGAACTGCAATGCATGATTATCGCTGTATAAAATGAACTCCTTGGGTATCAAGTAATGCCTCCACTTTTTCAATGCCTGTATGATGACATAAAACTCTTTATCATACGTGGAGTATTTCATCTTCGCATCATCTAGTTTCTTGCTGAAATATGCGACTGGCCTGTCATCTTGACTCAAGACCCCTCCAATAGCATACCCACTGGCATCACATTTCACCTGAAATGTCTTCTGAAAGTCAGGCAACACGAGAATTGGTTTCTTTGTTATCTTCCACTTCAACAGATTGAAGCTCCTTTCAGCCTCTACTGTCCAATGAAAAACTTTATGCTGCTTCTTCACTGTATCCATCATTGCTGCGCTAATTCCACTAAAATTCCGAATGAATTTCCTGTAGAAACTAGTGAGTCCATGAAAACTCCTTACCTCAAAAACATTCCTAGGTGATGGCCAGTTTCTGATTACTTCTACCTTCTCAGGATCCATTTTCAATTCATTAGCCGAAATCACAAAACCCATGTAAATGAGTTCTGTTTGCATGAAGGAAAACTTCTTCAAATTGATCAGCAGCTTCTCCTGCTGTAGTCTTCTCATCACAATGGCCAAATGTTTCAAGTGTTCAGCCTTGGTCTTACTGAAGATCAATATGTCGTCCAGGTACACGACCACAAACTTTCCGATGAATTCTCGCAGGACTTCATTCATCAGCCTCATGAATGTGCTTGGCGCATTCGTCAAGCCAAACAACATGACCAGCCATTCATACAAACCCTCGTTTGTTTTGAATGATGTTTTCCATTCATCACCTTCTCTCATGCGAATCTGATGATATCTTCTCTTCAAATCTATCTTTGAAAAATAATTTGCCCCACTTAGGCAATCCATCAGATCGTCCATTCTCGGTAGTGGAAATCTGTACCCGATGGTGATTTTATTTATCGCTCTGGAGTCTATACACATCCTCCAGCCTCCATCCTTCTTCGGACTTAGTACTGTCGGAACAACACATGGACTAAGACTTTCCCTCACTAGTCCTTTATCTAGCAGATCCTGTACCTGCCTTTTGACTTCCTCGTTCTCTTGAGGTGTCAACCTGTATGCTGCCTTATTTGGCAAACTTGCTCTGGGTATGAGGTCAATGTGATGACTCACACTCTGCATCGGTGGCAACGAACAAGGTAGTTTGTCCACGATGATATCAGCGAACTCTCCCAACAGTTCCTGAATCTCTTCTGGTAAGTCATCCACTCTTTTGCTAGTCAGGACAATCCTCGGCTTCCTGACCACAAAGAATTGTGGATCTTCATTTTTCTCCATCTCAGTGAGAAGCTCCTTCCCACTCATGAGAAGTATCGTGCTGTTTACTTTCGGATTCACTTATTTATCCTTTATCGGAAGCAACCTGTGTGTTCTCCCATCCTTCTCTAAGGTGTATGTGTTCATCCTCCCATCATGAACAACATTTCAGTCATACTACCATGGTCTACCCAGCAATATATGACACACGTCCATGGGAATAACATCACACAAAATCTCATCATGGTAATTCCCTATCTTAAATTTAACTAAGCATTGTTTTGTAACACTTACCCGATGTCCTTTCTATAACCACGAGACTTTATATGGGCTCGGGTGCTTAGTTGTTTCCAGCTCCATCTTTTCCACCGTCTCGGACGAGACGAGATTATCAGTGCTCCCACTATCCACGATGACTTTGCATTTCCTTTCCTTGGCTGTGCAAGCTGTTCTGAACAGTCTGCTCCTCTGCACTGTGCTCTCCACCTCTTTCTCGGGTGTCAAAAGGATTTTATGCATTCCAAGCGATCTTCCACTGTCTGCATCTTCGTTCTCAACATCACGTGTTTGCACCTCAGTGATGTGAGTTTCTCATCTATCCATTTTCCTGTCTGGACAATCAACAGCTTTATGTCTGTCCTTCCCACATGTAAAACATGTGATCATTCCTCCTCGGCCTCTACCTCTACCTCAAGTATGAGGAAAAGTGTTGGCGTCATCATATCCGTCACCCTGCTCTATATGCTACCTCCTCGGCTCAGCATATTGCTGCCTTTGCTATGAGGTTCCACCTCTCTCCATTTTACCCTGAGGTTTATGCCATTCCTCCTTGGGCTTCTGAGTTCTTTCTTGGGCAACTGCCTTGCCTTTGGGCTGACTCCTGCCTCGCCCTCGCTGTCCTTGCTTGTGGTTGAGCTTCTCTTCGGCCTTCAGAGCCAATTGGTAAGCATATTCCATCGTCCTGATGGTCAACATGCTTAACTCATCCTGAATGTCATACCTTAACCCATTCAGGTATCTCGCCACCTTCTCATCATCACTCTCCCAATGACCAGCTCGAATGTTGAGCCTGTAAAATTCCTCGGTGTACTCCTTCACCATCATTAGCTTCTGTCTCAGGTTCTGCATTCTCCTGAACAGAGTGATCTGATAATATCTGGGGATGAATTTCTCTTTCATCTTAGCGATCATCCTGTCCTAGCTCTTGATTTTCTATTTTCCCTTGCAGTGCCTATCATCCTGCAACTCATCCCACCATAAGGCTGCATGTCCTTTCAACTTGGTAACAACATGCTTCACCTTCTTATCCTCTTCGATATCTTCGTAATCGAAGTTGGTGTCGAGTGCTCGGATCCAATCCAGCAACTCTTTAGCATTTAGACTCCCCTCATAGACGGGAATGTCCATCTTGGTCTTTGAGCTCATTCTGGAGATGGCTCTAATCAACTGCTCGGTTGATGCATCCTCTACTGAGACCTCTTCCTCGTGTCCAACTTCCTCTTCCACCTCGGAATCACTGAACTCTCCTGCACCAGTTTCGTGTCTTTGCGCAGTCACCATCTCTTCGAGCCTTTCTCGGAGATCTCGCATCTGGCGCTCTATTTCTGGATTCCCTGCTGGTCTTCCTCTTCTTCGGACATCCCTGTCCTCACGATCAGGTGACTGCCTTTCTCTTCTAGGTGGCATGGTGTAATTCCTATCTCTGCTTCAGAAAGAAAAGATATTCCAGGCTCTGATACCACTCTGGCGCAACTGGCTCTCAATGGCACAACCGCTCTCACCAGGACCTTCTTTCTCACAGGCCCGAAGAGTCAATTGCTCTTCCAACTCCTCTCGGGAGTTCTCACTACCCACAGTAACTCCACCAGCGATCTTCCCTTCGCTTCTCGGGAAATTGGGTTTCGCAGTATCACGAAACTCGTTACACAATCTCGGGGAAAACAAAACCCCGAACCCCGAGCTCCAATGGTCAATGGTCAACAGTTTGGGATATTGCCACTCGCAATGTCAACAACCTGACTTGCTAAACTCCAAGCCCCCAGGTGCCGATCTCCCGATTCAATGCCACCTGGACTCCACTCGCTCCCGGGGTCCCCCGCGGCCACGTCACCTCGGGATTTCGCGGATCGCAAATCCACGATACAAGTGTTCCTTGGTGTCGAAAACCCTGAACACCAAATCCCAATTCTCCGACTCCTCAAAATCTTGTGCCCCGTGTCCTTGCTCTGATCGGTGGCTCAAATAAATTTGGGAAATCGCTACTCATGATTTCAACAGGTATGCCTCTTACCTCATCAACCACCAAATGTTGAACCCCGATGGGCTGTAATCCTTTCCTCCGGCGCCTATGGACTAATCCCACGCAGCTCCTCTAGGATCTAACAGTCTGCGGAACTTCGCAACCTTTCTTTGCGAATCCTGGTTGTTGGTTCTTCGCCTTGAAGATCTAATCCACTTCAAAGCTCCTTCCTGGTTGGAACTTCTCCTGGGTCTATTATCACCGTGATGAGAAGGAACTATCCCTCCTGGGCTTGATTTCTCTGACTCCTTCAGAGACCCTTCACACACTCTATGTGCTCAACCTTCAACAACTCTTTAAGTGTCGAATTATTTCAGACTCTGTGCACTACTGACTACAGCGGTCCCGTCT
The DNA here is from genome assembly GCA_009831015.1 of Picea engelmannii. Lineage (NCBI taxonomy): Eukaryota > Viridiplantae > Streptophyta > Pinopsida > Pinales > Pinaceae > Picea > Picea engelmannii. Next base: position 33,827 of record ML803378.1, read on the forward strand.
TCCTTTTCTCAGACTTACCTCTGAGACCTCAAATCCGGCCTGCACTTCTCCTACACAGCTCGGGTAACCCAATTCACTCTAGGCAGATGAGAATAAGAGTTTAAATGTCTGGTCTCATCAACGCACTCTATGCGGATGAATTCGACTACACTCTATGCAGGAATCTCCTGGCTTAGATAGAGAAACAATTGAAACTTATTCTCTCCTCTCTCACAGATTTCAAATCATCTATGAAACCACATACATAGCATATTCAAACCAAATGCATACAAAGGAAACAGAATATTCAGGAGCACATAAGCAACATACACAGAGATATCACACCAGTCATGAAATTGAATCAAAAGCTCCTTTCGATTAATTCAATCTGTACATGGGTGTTCTTCACCAGTTCTCTGCTTGCTCTCCTCTTTCTCCTGTTCTCAATAATTCTGAATCTCTACAATGATACAAAGGAGGGTGCCTATATTCCGTTCTCCCTATCGAATTCTACAACTATCAAATCTACCATCAATTCCTATATAACAACATTAAATCTATTTATTGCCTCAGCTACCTAAGGACGTGAGCTTATCTGCTCGAGGTCCATTTACAATACAAGTGCGCTCCTTTATGAATGATTTCATTAAAAGGGCGGCGCAACAAACTTCCAAGGTATTCAAAATTTGATGCTGGCGCTATCTAGCTATCTTTTATACTCCACGCGTTGGCTCGCTTGATGAGTGAGCGATGCTCCTGCATCAAGATCCACATATGCCTCAACAATCTAATCTCAAAACATTACTAAATGCCCCTCAAAACATGAGAAATAGGCCATTAACTCATACTCATCTTTACATTCCCTGAATACAAAGTACCCTCTCAAGCTCAATAAGCCTGGTTTATATAGTGTTTAGTCTCAGTTGAAGAAGCCCAAATTCCCACAAATATATGGCCTCTTTTTGGGATCAAATGCCCTTCCAAATGGCCAAGAAATCTCCAAAAATGCCCAATCTAGGAAAAACTATAGCAAAAAGATCCACTTTGTTGAAAAAATAAAAACTAGCCCCTTAAGCCTGGGCATGCGCACCTTATACAGGGTGATATGGCTTAATATGGCCAAGCACTAGCCCGTTAGGGGTTGTGCACTGTCCCTTACCTCTGCTAGCACAATTCACATGTCAATATGTAATAGAACTGAGTCTCGAAGGATGCACCTAGCCTCTGGTCTTTACCCCCAATTCATATGGTATAGGTTCTCGCTGATGCTTAAGCCCTTATTCTGTGGCCACCATGCCTGTAGTTAATCCGTATAGTGGAGCACTGGGGTGTGGTTGTATGAGGTAGCACACGTAACCGCGGGCTGAGGCTAGGCCCCAACAATTTTTGCCTCTGCTCACAACATACTCACACTTTAAATATTATAATGCAGAATTAGCTTAACAAGTCACATTGTAGGCAGGTTGGTACCCAACCTACCCCAAAGATCTCCCAATTCTAGAGGTCCTGAGGTCGAATCCAATAGAGTCCAACATTCCTTTTTCCATTGTCAATGAATAACAGGGTGCCACATGGTAGCCCATGTCTAGACCACATGGCATGGTTTTAACTTTCCCTCGAATGGGCCACTTGTCAAAACCTGATTGGACCACATCTTCCACCTTCCTAGTCAACATCTTTATTCTCTATGTTTCACGATGCCACATTATCATTGACATTTTTCATGTTGACTGTTGACTTTTTGCTTGTTCAGGATATCGATCAGAGTGTGATAACTCTCACATACAGTGTGTGTTTGAGGAAGTAAATATATGTCTGGAATAAATGTGACGTTACAGATGCAATGGAGTTGGTTTCATCCAATTCCGAGAACTTTCATTTTTGAGCAGTTTCTAGACTTGAGGAGCCTCTTGGATCATTCCTCCCCACTTGGAAGATTTTGGAACACCAAAAGTCTCATATCAGTTGGTAAATAAGTGAGGATACTGTGTCCTCACTTTTTCGGTTTCCATCCACTTGGACTGACTTGGATTTGTTCCCTTCAATCCCACTCGAAGATACTCCACATCGCCCTTGCGAGAAATACAAATTCTTTTGTCCAAAATGGTGTCTTCCTGCAACTCATTCATATACTCAGGAGAAAAATATTCTATGGTATGAATGTGAACATTCTCTCCTTGATCCTCGATAATAGGAGGCTCATACAATATCAAGTTTTCCACATTTACAACTGAATAAATTTTCATATATGGAGGGAATTCTAATCGGAAAGCATTAGTACCAATCTTGTCTAAAATTTTGAAAGGACCATAACGAATTGGCTTTGTCTTTTTACATTCTCCTTGCATCTTTTCCTTTTTTATGTATAACAAGACTTGATATCTTTCTTTGAACTAATGATCAGCTTGATGCATATCATGCCTTTTCTTCTACTTGGCTTGGCTTTTCTCCAACTGTTCCTATACTGCCTGATGAATCAACTGGATTTGTTCAGTGAAATTTGTATCCATGTCTACATCAGTGTGTCTTTCTGATGTAATGTCTTTCACAAAGACAAAATCCAAAGGATATTTTGGCAAGTACCCCAAACATGTTTCAAATTGAGATCTCTGAGTAGAAGAATGTTTGTCTTGATTATACACATGATGAACATAACACAAATCTTCATCCCAAAGCTTAGGATTTTTCTTGCAATATGCCCAAAGTAGATGCACTATTGTTTTGTTCACCACCTTTGTCTGCCTGTCCATATGTGGATGAAATGTTGGGATCTTCTTTAGCCTGGTGTCCATAAGTTCCCACAATCTTGACCAAAATTTCCCCATGAACCTGGAGTCTCGATCAGATACAATAGAATTAGGTAACCCAAAATGAACCCATACATTTTCAAAGAACATTTGAGTTGTTTGTTCAAATGTGACTTTCTTTTAACATGGAATTATAATAGACATCTTGTTGAACCTATCCACAAATACATACAAGTAATCGTGACCTTTTCTAGACATAGGCAATCCCTCCACAAAATACATAGATACACTTTCCCATGGTCTAGAAGGAATAGGAGGTGGAGTTTACAATCCTAGATTTTTGTTACTTGGTTTTCTTACTGCACACATAGTACATCCTTTTACATACTTAGACACATTTGCATGCATTCGAGGCCAATAAAAAAATATTTTTAACTGAGAAACTGTTTTGTCTACACGAAAATGTCCTCCTATAAGAGAAGGATGTGTCTCCCTTATTACATGGACTCTTTCCCTTTCTGGAATACATAATTTTCCCAAATGATACAAAATTTTGTCTTTAATATGATAATTCAATTCTTCTACTCTTTTACCGTGACTTAAAGTTGCATAGACTTCCTTAAAATATTTGTTCTCAACATATTTTTCAATGTAACTTTCATGAGTAATTGAATTGTGCTTAAGGATTGTAGCAATTGTACTAGGAGGTCTTGATAAGATATCAACAACTTTACTATGAATGCCCTTTTTATATCTGATGACCGAATTAAATTTTTGTAAAATCCCCATCCATCTAAAATGCCTTCATTGTTGTAGCTTAGTTTGTGATTGTAGATACTGTAATGGTTGATGATCAATATGTATTATTGTTTCTTTTCCCATTTGGTAATGTTTCCCCTTTTTAACACTTTGTAATAAACCATACAATTATTTATCATAGTTTGGATAGTTAATTACTGTTGTAGTAAAGGTCTCATAATGATAGCATATGGGATTTATGTGTTGCATCAACATTACCCCCATGGCATAGTCACCTGCATCGGTTTCAATTTCAAAAGACTGTTGGAGATATGGCAATGCTAGAATAGGAGCTAGACTAATCTTTAATTTTAGAGTATCGAGAGCCTTTTGTTGGCTTCCTCCCCACTGGAATCCCCATTTCACACTTGCCAATGCATGTAAAGGTGTTGTTGTTAGAGAGAAGTTTGCAATAAACTTCCTCCAATACTATGTTTCCCCCATGAAGCTTATTACTTCATTTACATTTGTAGGCTTTGGCCAATTTACAATGACCTCAATTTTAGAGGGATCAATCTAAAGCTCTCTACCCCTTACAATGTAACTGAAATATACAAACGATGATTTTCCAAATTCACATTTTGACAAATTTACAAAAAAATTCTCTCTCTGCAACACTGAAAGTATCTACTTAACATGTTGGACATGCTCTTCCCTGGTCCTACTGAAAATAAGAATATCATCTAAGTAGACTATTGCAAGCTCATCAATGAATGGACTGAAAACATTGTTCATTACCCTCATAAAAGTAGCAGGTGCATTAGTAAACCTAAATGGCATCCCTAAACAGTCAAATAATCCATGTTTTGTTTTAAAACCATTTTTCCATATATCCTATTCAACAACTCAGATTTGAAGGTACCCACTTCTTAAGTCTAACTTATTAAATAAAACACATGTTTCAATTGATCTAATAAATCATCAATGTGAGGCAAAATGTAATGATTTTTTATAGTGATCTTGTTCAAAGCTCGAAAGTCCACACACATGGGTCATGTGCCATATTTCTTTGGCACCAGGATAATAGGTGACCCACATGGAGAAGCACTTGGTATGATGACCCATTGTTCAACCAACTCTTGTACATGTTTCTTTATCTCTGCATTTTCTGAAACTGATAACTTGTACATTCCAATGTTAGGAAGAGGAACATCCTACTACAACTATATCTCATGTTCAACTTTTCTCTTTGGAGGTAATCGTTACAGGACTTGAAATATCTCATCGTATTCAGAAATAATTTTAACTAAGTCATCTTTCAAATTTGTATCACAATCTTTGAAAGTATCAATTTCGACAATGTCTTTAGCTTTTACAACTATTAGTAAATATATCTTACTAACATTTACAATTCTCTTCATTTTCCCTGAGTTGATTAGTGATAGATTCAATTTCTTCTGATGATCCCTTACAACATACTCTTTTCCATCTTTAGTTCATTGATACTTATTGTATTCACAATAGAATATTTATTTTCTATCATACAGATATGGAATCCCAAGTACAATACAACATATATCTATTGGAACCCCATCTAACTCAACCTCATCTATAAATTTTGAATTGAATGCAAACTTTAGGACACATTGTCTATTCACTTGCAACTGATTATCATTATGAATCCATCCTAAAGGATATGGTTTCTTATGAGGTTTAGTGATTAATCCCAACTTTTTAACAATTGTCTCTGATATCAAATTTACTTGTGACCCACTGTCAAATAGAGTATCAATTTTTGTATGTTTGGAAATTATTCTTATGTGAAAAAGTTATGTTTGTTTGAACTCATCAACTAGTGCATGAAGGATTTTCCTTCTTCACTGTATTAGTTTTCTTCCCTTTGAACTTCTCTTTACCCTTGCCTTTGAATTTTCCTTCAGTAGGTTTAAATGGTCTTACAAAATCAGCATTTACATTCTTGCCTCTAGATTCAAGATGAGTCGCTTGTGCACACACCTCATCTAAATTGGTTGGATTAAACATAAGAATGGTATACCATAAATAACTATGTAAACCACCTATATACTTAAGCAATCTCTCTTGACTATACAATTTTATTTCGAACAATAAATATCTTTTCTGAATCTCTTGTGTATAACTTTGAAACAATTGTCCTTTTAAATGTCTAAAGTTTTTCCATGACATAGTATCTTGTTGCATGTAAGATATAGGATAAAATTTATTTCGTAAAGAAGATGTAAAATCAAGCCATGAAGAGAGAGTCTTCCTGAACTTTTTAAGATCCTTTTTTGTCCTGCTTTCCCACCACACAAGGGTGGTTCCTCCCATCTTGAGACTAGCAAGGTGGATCATAGTCTCCACATCTATGATTTTCTGTATTTTGCAATATACTTCAATTTCTCTTATCCAATTATCTAAATTTTATTCATTTAGTTCTCCATCATACAAAGGCAACTCAAACTTAACATCAATATTTAACAAAGGCATGTTGGACTTATGCTTATGTGTTTTTTTTTGTATGGTAGATGTTGTAGAATGAGAACTAGCATTTGAAGTAGAACTTGAAGAAGAAGGAGAATATGGTGGTGAGGGTGGTGAAGGAAGAGACTTTGAAGATTCTCCTTTCCCTTCACTTTTTCCCTTCGTGAAAATTTCTCCTAGAACGAGTTTCTTTCTCTCCAAGAAATTATCATATAACACTTTGACCATTTCTGAAATGGAGAAAAATGCTTCTTTGAACTTCTTAGTTCTTGGAGAAGTTTCTCATTCTGAAGCCATTATTTTCTTCCTCAAAAATCATTCTATCTCATAAATGAATTCATCCAATGATCCTTCTCCTCTCCGATATTTGGATCTTGTGAGCATCCAATCCTACACTTGTTAAACCTTCCAAAACAACCAAAATCTCTGATACAAAAATACTTGATCGAAAAATGGAAGGAATTAATAACAAATTGACATTAACAAGATGCTCATGAATGATTAAAGAATCCAGTGATCATATACCATGCTGCAAATAAGAGAATATAAGAACAATAAGAAAGAGAAATAGACAAAAAGAAATTGTTAACGAAGTTCACCAATGTGTGGCTACGTCTCCGGGCCCGCTTGCAAGTGGAGGACCCCTTTATTGATATTTAAATGCTTAGTGTTCAATTTCTCTTTACAATGGATGTTATTGTTACAAACATGATTCTAATTTTTTGTAGAAGAACTCCTTGTGCGTATGCACACATGCCTCAACAATCTCCTCTCAAAACATGACTAAATGCCCCTCAAAACATGAGAAATAGACCAATGACTAAAAATCTTATTTACATTCCATGCATACAAAGTACCCTCTAAATTTCAATAAGCCTTGTTTATATAGTTTTTAGGCTCATTTGGAGAATGCAAACTTCCCACACATATCTGGCCTCTTTTGGGGATCAAATCCCCCTCTAAATGGCCAATAAATCTAAAAAAACACCCAATCTAGGCCAAAACTATAGCAAAAAGATCCACTTTGTTGCAAAAATCAAAACCAGCCCCTCTAACCTAGGCACACCCACCTTACAAAGGGTCATATGGCTTAATATGGCTAAGATTGATCCCTGTAGGATCTGCACGCTAGCCCTTACCTCTGCTAGTACCGGTCACATGTCAATATGTAATAGAACCATTTCTCGAACGGTGCACCTAGCCTCTGGTCTTAACCCCCAAGTCATATGGTATAGGTTCATGCCAGTTGTTAAGTCTGTATCCCATGGTAGAGCATTGGGGTGTGGTTGTATGAGGTAGCACACATAATAGAGGGCTAGGGCTAGGCCCCAGCGCTTTCCGCCTTTGCTCACAACATACTCACACTTTAAATATTATAATGAAGACTTAGTTGAACAAGTCACATTGTAGGTATGCTAGTACCGAACCTACCCCAAATAGATTCCCATTATAGAGGTCCTGAGGTCGACTCCAATGGAGTCCAACATTTATTTTTCCATAGCGAACGAATGACGGGGTGCCATGTGGAAGCCCATGTTTGGTCCATGTGGCATCGTTTAACTTTCCCTCGAATATGCCACTTGTCAAAACCCAATTGGACCACTGTTATAACCCTAAATTGCACTATCCATGCTTACTTGGCATCATACCAACTCATTTCCCTTCATTACCAAAGCCATGCTGAACAGACTCTTTAAAAACCTCTTAAATTAGGTAACCCATGCCCTAACCCATTACTGGGCGCATTGGAACGCTGGCAGTCCTTATACTACATGCGTTGGAACGCTGGTTGGCCCACTACATCCCGCGTTTACCTAACAAAGAAAAAAATCAGGAAAGTTGTCGACGGAATGAAAAGCTTTGGGTCAGTTAACTGGAACTCCCAGCCATGCATGGCCGAGAGTTCTCCCAAAACCCTAGCTCCTTCTAGCCTATAAAAGAAGGGGTAGGGGTACTATTTGGAAGAGGAAAATCATAGCAAAGAAACTCTGCCCAATTTCCGAATCCATTTTGTCCCAACCCTTTAGCCTTTCCTCAAGCTTTAGGAGAATTCAAGCAAAGCAGTTGGAGGACAAAGAAGAGAAGGAGCCTAGGATCAGGATCAAGGAACGGTGGCCGATCTCTATTATCATTGTAAGTTGATTCATCTTGAGATTAATAAAGAGTACTTTTCCCATCCCAATGCATGAGCCTTATATGTTTTATTTGATTTATGTTTAATATCTAACCCTCTAGTAGAACAATAGCATGCATGCGTAGTGTTTTGTCTTGATTGCAGGAGCATCAGAAGCAAGGGGATAAAGCACAATGGAGGATCTACACCAACCGTCGATAAAAAGGTTAGTCGGTTCTTTCCATGTTTGCATGTGAAAAAGGGTTTTAGGTTTGGGGTAGAAGGTTAGAAGTAATTTCTTGAGGGTCATGATCTGCATGCAAGTTTAATCCCTAGCTTGTTAGTTCGTAGGGTATAATTTCCCCACAACAGAATTGGCGACTCCACTGGGGAGATTTACTCTTAGGGTTTCCGGATTTCGTTGAAAATTGTTGGGTAGTTAAAAGAATTAGAATCTCTGTTTCTTTGTTTTGTTTGTTTTCTGTTAGGTCATAGCTAGTAGGGAACCTGGTTCTTAATACCAGGTTTTCCTTGACTATTGCTTGACATTTATTAACGGGACACACAGAGGTACATGCGACCTACAGAAGGCCTACACGCGTGTAACCCATGCCCTAACCTTCTGTAGCCCACGTTTGAATGCTTGCTGCAGAGGTTTCAGTAGTGTGTATGACTCAGAAAGCTTGAGAGGCAGTCTCCTCTTCTCTGTCAGAAGTTTACCTTCTCAGAGGGCTTTCTGGATCCTATCTGGGTCTTGCTGGTTTATTGACTTGTTTTCAATCTACTTTATTGTGTTTGTATCTTTTGCATTCATTTTCCTTTTCTGTTAAAGTAGAAGCATCCAAGCCTTTTAGAGACCCTGGTTGTCAATACCAATGGCCTTTTTCAGGTCTGGGTTGCCTGTGTTTGATTTTGTCTTAGCTTTTATACAGACCCGCGGCCTGTTTAAGTTTATCCCGCGGGTACCCGCGCGCTGTTATAGCTCAGCACGCATTTGCACGCGTGCTGTTTTGGTGATAGGCGCGGGCTTGATTGCTAGCTTTTTTAGCTTAGGTGGGGCAGTCATCCCCTCCTGTGGTGAGAAGAGCTCCTCTTAGGGGTTTAGAGTCTGGGGCTACACAGTTAGCAGGTTAGGGCATCTTCTCCTTAGCCTGTGTTTTTTAGTTGATGTTTTGATAGAAAAGACAAAAGAGAAAAAAAATTTGTTTTATGGTTTTTAGACAAGTGTTAGAATTGGTGCTTTCTTGATTTCTTTTTTGCATCTTTGCTCTGATTCTTTTGCGATCTGCGCTTTAAGCCAGAGTTTTATTTTCATTCTCTTGGTTTTGTGCTTGTCAACATTTTCCCTTGTTGCGTCATTTTGCAATTAAATAAATAAATAAAAAAAATTGTTTCATTTTCTTCTTGGTTTGAAGATTGTGTTGTTGCATCAGTAGCTAGGAAGAAGTATTTTTCATAAGTTTTTGCATGAAATCTTAGAAAATTCTAAAAGAAAAAGAAATCGTTCTTGTTGAAAAGTTGTTGGTTTTTGCATTGTTTATAAAAGTTGTTGTTTCCAAGAATTTCTTGTTCATTTTTCTTTGAGTCTTTTACACACCATCAGTTTCACTTTCATACCCTGCGACTTAAAAATCCCATTAAAAGAAACGCTAATTAAAATCAATTAGACCTTTTTGTTTGTAGGGTGCATACACTAGCTTAGGACTAGGGCCTTGGAATAGGTTGGAGAGTAAATTATCCAAGGCCACTCAAACCAAACATTGGAGTCTGTCAATAGGGAGTGTAGAAGTCCAGTTATGGAAAGTTATCTGGGACCCCCCTCTAACATAGGAGCTAAACACGAGGTCATGTAAGGAAAGGTAGCGGAGATAACCCCTCCAAAGCTGGACCGAGCGTAGTGGAGAACACATATTGAGGGTTTGTTGAGGGATTCCGTCGTTTGCATTTGCCACGGAGCTTCGTGGGTCTCGACCATTTTCTCTCGATACCCTTGACAGGTTTCGGGCTTGATACCCTGCTCATTGTGGTCTACCCGACTATCGACTATACCCGCCTGGTGACTGTTCACGTGCTGGCAAACTAGTTGCCAATCTTTTCTAGGGACATACACAGGTGACTGCGGGGGTATACCACAGTACCTAGGACAAACATCGGGCCATGCTTTGCAGAGTATACCCAGAGGGTGCTTCCGTATTCGAGTTGCACTTGCACTGGTAAGTTGCTCTAGTGTTGGTTGTTGTAATTGTTCTTCCAACTAGTTTAGTGTTTGCTTGATTTATCTTTTAGGGGCTTTCTTTTAGTGTTTGTTACTGTTTGTTCGTGTAGAATATCTTAGCGTTTCATGAATCTTCTCACACAGTGGAGGATTCAGAGCTCCGCCGGTCATGAAGGCTTCTGGGCCTGCCGCCAGTTATACTGGAGCCACCCCGGCCACCATTGAGGTGGAAGCTAGACCAAAGAGGGTCTTTAGAAGCAACCGGGTTTCAAACCATTGAGACCGAAAAACTCCCAGAGGAATCAACTGCCAATATTGGATCGTTTGAAACCTCAAACACTGAGGCCAGACATTATTGTGCCAATTCAATTTTACAAATGCCTGTCAGTGCCTAACCCGGTTATGGAACCAAACTCTGTTACTTCCTCTGGCAATTCTTCCATTCCTATCACTGTTGCTACCACAGGAGAAGCTTCTCCTAACTTGCCTTTGTCGACGGTTCGGGCCACCACGGTCTCAGCTGCAACTATGTCGCACAGTGGACAGACCCCATCTATCGCGGTGGCCACACCTCCTTACACACCTAGTGCAACAGGCCCTCCGTTTTCATATGGTATGCCTAGTTCAGGTACAAGTCCTGCACTCACTTCCTCCACTTTACATACTTTGGGTCTGGAGGCAGGGAGCTCTAACACTCCTCTGCAAGGTCAACTTGGGGGCATTCCTATCCCTTTCAATGCTTTTCCTTATGCTGGGGGTCATATCCCTCCTTCGTCCTCTTCACTTAGTGGATTGCATCAGCAGTCCGACGGGCAACCTACACACATGAGTTCATTTGGAGCCGGGAGTCAAGGAACACCTGCGCAAACTCTACCGGTAGGTTCATCACCATTTGTTTGGAACAGGACGTTTGGTAATAACACTTTCTCATCCACTTCTTTCCCATCTGGGGGACACCCATTTTTAGATAGTTTACTCCGGCACATGGTACTATTCCTACGCCGGGGGCACATATACCAGGACCTTGGAACTCTGGACAAGGATCCGTTCCTTCCTCTGGAATGTCATTCTGGGGTAATTCTTTCCACAGTCAATGGAACCCCGGGCAGACTTCTATGCCTCTCCCCTTGGGACCGGCATGGGGTAATCCTTCCCAAAGTTTGTCAAACACGATGAATGCCCAACATCCTATGTCGTTCATGGGGAATCAACAAATGATGTCTCCTCAAATGTAAAAACCTTACGCTGGTCAGGGCAATGGTTTCTACCAAAACCCGAGCCAACAGCCAAAATTTTCCTGGCAACCTAGTGCTAGCCAAACTCCAGAACCCTTTTATCCCAACTATTAGCAGCAACCTAAACTACCTTTCTTGGCGACGTTACACTTGCCAGATTTAACACGGTTGTTAAATGATCCTATCTGTCACGATCCTTGTTGGCCTCCTATGCCGACGAAGTTGCCTTCAGACATCCCAAAGTTCGAGGCCAAGCCTAATGAAGATCCAGGTGATCACATGACTACTTTCCACTTATGGTGTTCATCTAACTCACTGAAAGATGACTCCATCAAGTTGCGATTTTTTCAACACACTCTCATCCGGAGTGCCGCGAAATGGTACATAGAGCTCGATCGTTCACGATATTCTTCTTTTGGCGACTTGGCGATGGCCTTCCTTAACCATTTCCAGTTACCTATGAGACATGACATCGGCACAGAGTTGCTATCCAATTTCGAACAAACGACAACAAATCATATCTCGGATCATATCTGAGAGTGGAGACATCGAAAGAGTTTAATCAAAGTGCCAGTTCCACCAACATTTCTGCTGGAGTGGTTCCTTAAGTCTTTAGTCCCCCAATTGTCTAAAGATGTCGCAACCTCTGGGGTTTTCTCCGACGAAGAGGCCATCATGAGGGCTCAACAGTTTGAGCTTATTTGCTCTCAGTCTAGTTTATTATATACCATCCTACCGAATGCACCACAATCAATTTTGGATAAAACTAGACAGAGAGTTGGACCACATGCCGATGGTATAGTTGGTTCAGCACAAACCAAGCCCGCTGAACAATTGACAAAACAATTGCAACAGTTATCTATCCAACACTCAGCGGCCAGCCAGACTACTGCTATGGCTGCTCCTCCTACCCAAACGTCGGATGTACACTCCGTATAGACGACTAACCCAAAGGCCACCCAGTAGCCTGAAGGGAAGAAAAAACAACGCAAGAAGGGTAAGGGGGATAAAAAACCCACTGATAATGCTGGTGAGGGCACCACAGAAAAACGGAAGGCAAGGTATCCATGCAACTTGTGTGCAGAAGACCACCCTACCCATCTATGTCCTTGACTTGCAGAGGCCCAGAAGTTTGTCACACAACAACAACAAGCTGTGTTGACTAATCCCTTTCAGCATGGGCAAAATTTAACTCAAGCCTCTGCAAGTGTTGAAGGGGGTAGTTTAGAAACCTGCCCTCCTCCTAACAATTCATCTTCTGTGAACGTATATATGGTTAAAAGTGATGCTTTAATCACAACTAGAACGCATGACTATAGTAAACCAAGCGCCTCTGAGAAGGGAAAAGAAGCCGAGATCCCATCTCTTCCTTTGAAGATCGAGAAGACATTGGGTGAAACAATGACACGCATTCCAAAAGGTGCATTTAAGCGAGCTTCTCACAATCCAAACGCAAGGGCCGCCCAGAACTACTCTGTGGTGGAAGATTTATCACAAACCCCTTGTGCTATGTCCGCTTTGGAGGTCCTCCAAAGTTGTCTTGCTCAGCGGAAAGCCTTGTTGACTTCTTTAGGCTCTACTGAGACTTGTAACCCGGGTACCATCATGTTAGATACGACTGACTTGAAACCTCGTTTTCCTTACCATGTCGCGTTTCAGATAGTAGTGGCTCATCCCATGAAAACTTTTACACGGAATATCTTCCGCACGGTGGTAGACGAGGGCTCTTCGACTTGCGTCATGTCGTTAGCATGATGGAAAGCCATTGGTCAACCTGAGTTGTCTCCGTCACCTACTCTCCTCACTGCATTCGATGGTCGTTCTTTCCAACCACATGGCATCATTCCTTCTTTCCCTGTGCAGTTAGGGGGGAAGACCATGTGCGTCGAAGTAGAGGTGGTTGATGCCCCCATCGACTACAATCTATTGTTAGGTCGTAGTTGGACTTATGCAATGCAAGTGGTAGTCGCTACAGTGTTTCGAGTCTTATTGTTTCCACATGAAGGCCGGATAGTGAGTATTGATCAATTATCCTTCTCTCAACCTGACCCAGCTTTGGGGGCATCCACAGTTCCCATGGTTGATAATCCTCAAGCTGGTGTCGTCAACGTAGGAGTTAGATTGTGCCCATATTTGATGGGTACTTTCGATTACCCACCTCCTCATGGCGATGTCAAGTTTATCTCCACTCACCACAAGGATGAGATTTTTCACATCTCGTCATTCCGCACAACTTACTTTCAGGATCTGTGGATTCTTCCTTCCCCATCAACCACGATGGATGAAACAGGGCACGCTGGCATGTCCACACCCTTTTCGGTAGCTGAAGTAGCGTACTCTTTGGTCCAGCAAACTTCAGCTACTCCCGATCCAATTCCAGCACCAGAGTTGGATCCACTCCTTGAGCCTATCTAGGCTCAGGATTCTCTTGTCAACACCGATTCGTTAGACTTAGTCTTACCTTCGGACGAAGCGAAGCAATGACTGGTCCAGATAAACCTTGGGATGATCTTCATCACAGATCCTATTTCCTCCCAGATTTGAACCGAATCGAGGTAGGAGAATTCACTATCACCATGACGGGAGATCAACCATGTCCCATTAACCTCTTAGCTACACAAGATATTTATGCTGAGGGAAATATGGTGACTATCGCTGCAACCATACCTATCAACATCTCTCGAACCCCTGCCATCATGGAGAATGTCTTAGTCGGAGAGGACTACTCCCCCGAAGAGATTCAGATTTACACGGATCTTTTCAAAGAATTCCGCGACATTTTTGCCTGGTCTTATGAGGAAATGCCAAGCATCGATCCGAAAATAGTTGAACATGAGATCACTACGTATCCCGATGCTAATGCTATTCGACAGAAACTTTGTCTAGTTAATCCCACAAAAGTAGCAGCCATCAAATTTGAGGTTGAGAAATTGCTCAAGGCTGGGTTCATATACCTTATTCATTTGACTCAATGGGTGTCAAACCCCGTGTCGGTCGATAAAAAACAAGGCATGATTTGTGTCTGTACTGATTTCTGTGATTTGAACAAGGCATGTCCAAAAGATAATTATCCAACCCCATTCATTGACCAGATCATTGATGAGTGCACCAGTTGTGAATCCTTTTCATTCATGGATGGTTTTTCGGGCTATAACCAAATCCAAATCAAACCTGAGGACCAACACAAAACATAATTTATTTGTCCATGGGTTACATTCGCCTATCGAAAAATTCCTTTTGGTCTCAAGAATGCTAGAGCCACTTTCCAGTGGGCCATGTCTTTCATGTTTCACGACCTCAAACATATAGTCGAGGCCTATCTAGATGATTTAGCATCACGCTCTCGCAAGCGAAAAGATCACCCTACACACCTCAGACTCATCTTCGAACGTTGCCGCTACTTACGGATTCGCTTGAATCCAAACAAGTGCAGCTTTTGCGTCACATCAGGTCATTTGCTAGGTTTCATCGTTTCAACAACCGGGATCATGGTCGATCCTCTTAAGGTGGAGGCAATAGTTCAGTTGCCCCCCCCCCCACGCACAATCTTACAACTTCAGAGCCTCCAAGGCAAGGCGAATTTCTTACGACGCTTCATCGCCAACTATGACGAAATCACCTTTGCTTCATGTGTTTACTGAAGAAAGGCGTTCCGTTTTTCTGGGACAAAGCAGCGCAACGCTCTTTCGACGCATTGAAACACACCCTTACAACCGCACCTCTACTATGGCCACCGAATTATAACAAGGATTTCCTATTATATCTGGCTGTTGTAGAGTCAACCATAGGCATGGTTTTAGTTCAGGAAGATGTTTCATTTTCTGAATACGTGATCTATTACCTGAGCTGAGGCCTCGTAGGACAGGAACTTAATTATACCCATATCAAAAAACTTGCGTTGGCAGCAGTTCATGCTGTTCAACGGTTCCATCAGTATGTTCTGTTTCGCAAGACCACCGTTGTAGCTGTCGTGAATCCATTTCAGTACATGTTGACACGATGAGTTATCGGCGTAAAAATCAGTATATGGATGGTCATCCTCCAAGAATTTGACTTAGACTTCGTTTCAGCAAAGTCCAAGAAGTCATTGGTCTTCATAGAACTTATTTCGGAACTTCTGGTTGAGTTAGGTGACGTTGTGCCTGAAGAATCACCTATCCGGGGGGATATGTTTTTGATTGAATCGTCTGACCCCTGGTACGGAGATATACTGATCTATCTCCAGACTTTGAAGTGCCCCACCTCTGCTTCTCGTGATGAGCGTCGACGGATACGCCATCAGGCTAAGAACTATCTCATACTCAATGATACGTTGTATCGGAGAGGTGTAGACTGTATCTTGCGTCGATGTCTCACTCATGAGGAGGCTATCATAGTGCTCAACGATTATCATACAGGAGCTTGTGGCGGTCATTTATCTGGGTTGGCAACAACCCAAAAGATTTTACAAGCAGGTTACTTCTGGCCCACACTTATTAAAGATTGTATCGAGTCGATCAAGAAGTGCCATCCGTGCCAAATCTTCTCACGGAAGATGAAAGAACATCCAACTCCCATGTTTCTTGTTATCACCGTCGGTCCCTTCACTAAGTGGGGGATTGATTACACTACTTGCACCCCCCATCAGCCAGGGGGCACCGCTATATCATTGTGGCTGTTGACTACTTCACTAAGTGGGTCGAAGCTATGCCGACGTTCAAAGATGATGGAGAGACTGTAGCTCTCTTATTATTTAACCAAATTATAGCACGGTTTGGCGTCCTGAGAGAGATTGTCACTAACCATGGCAGTCACTTTCAGAACCAAATGATGTCTGAGTTAACATCAAAGCTTGGGTTATGGAAAGAACATTCCTCACCTTACTACCCCCAAGCCAATGGGCAGGTGGAAGCTGTTAACAAAACTCTTAAGACAATGCTACAACGAACCATCAACTCAGCCAAATCCAACTGGCATTTGATGTTATACTCGGCATTATGGGCTTACCGAACATCAGTTAAGAATGCAACTGGTTTCTCACCTTTCCAACTCGTTTACGGGCTACAGGTAGTCTTGCCCATCGAATGTCAAATTCCATCTCTGAAATTGGCAGTACAGTTACTGCCAGACACTTCTCCACTTGAAGAATGGTTAGTACACCTTGAGCAGCTTGATGAACAACGTCGCGATGTGGCTATGGCCAATGAGGCTCACAAGCATAAGGTCAAGTGTCAATATGATAGGTCCGTTCATCCTCGGGTTTTCTCGGAGGGCGACCTTGTCCTGGTTTACGACCAAGATAAGGACCCCCTGGGGGCAGGAAAGTTTAAACCCATGTGGTTCGGACCCTTCATTGTTAAGGAGGTTTTAAAGAAGGGCACTTATGTTTTGGTCGATTTTGAAGGGAATGCTTTGGAAGAGCCTAGAAATGGGCTCTACCTCAAGAAGTATTACTCATAGCATCATCACTGTGGGTAACTTTTTGTAACATATGTATAGTCTTTGTGCTATTACTTTTTTACATTTCTTTTGAAAAATGTGTCATGAACGTGTCATTAATGTTATCTTTCGTCACTATGGCAGATGTCAAGTGAGTTCGAGGTGTTCACTGGGTATGCGGATGGTGCTAGTTGACACATGTGGAGGCTTGCCTCTGCAGCTTGGGTAATATTTACACCACAGGGTCAGTTGTTATCTTCCGGAGGAATATGCTTAGGTAACACCACAAACAATGTTGCTGAGTATAGCGTAGTTATTGAGTTTCTTAGTGACTCTTTGTCATTGGGTATCTCTCGTCTCCGGGTCTATCTAGATGCTCAATTGGTTGTGTCGCAGCTAAACAGAATATACCGGGTCCATGACCCAACTTTACACCGACGATTCCTTAGGGTACGTCTCTTGGAACACAACTTTGATTATATTACATATTTTCATGTTCCTAGGAGTCTAAATCAAATCACAGATACTCTAGCTAATCACATTTTAGATTGGCATCTTGCTCACACATAAAAAGATCATGACCATACACATGTAAATACATTTTTTCACACATAATCCATAAAGACACAAAAAAGAAATAAAAACCATATATAAACATCATAAAATCCTCAGAGTACATAGATGGGCGCAAGCGCCTCAAAAAGTGGGAACCATAACGAGTCACTGGGGCTTATGCCCTCAAAAAATATATACATGTTAGTGCTCGTGGCACATAATAGTCTACAAGTCTATTCAGGGCCTGTGGTCCCTGTTATACTCATAAACAACCTGACCCAAACGTCTAAACAAACGGACCCATGTCCAAGGTACCCCCACAATATGAGTCTACAAAGAGGGCGGCAAGTCCTCTATCTTTTCCATGGGAACTGTGCGAGTGAGCGCAGTGAAGTTCCACTCAATCCGCCTAAGAACCCTCTTGGCCTCTCCTGTCGGGAGGTTCCCTGCTACTGCTTCTCCCCCGACGGCGGAAACTGCGGCCTCTGGTCGTGGGTGGCACCTGTTCCGTGCATAATCGACAGTTCGCACGGGTCCCACATCTGCACGCAATACAATGATCACCCATAAAAAACTCTGTTATATAAAAAACATGATATATATATCGAAAAGACATAAAAATTACATATGCAAACAAAAAAAAACTAGATAGGTGGAGACTTACCCATCTCCCCTCGCTCCTCACCAGGAGGCACTGGTATCGTCAGATCTCTGGAAAAGTCAATCCCTGCATATGGGTAATCCTCGATAGCCAGGATCTGTCACGACAACCACGCAAAAAAGTCATCGTTGAAAGCCTCTGTGGTCCTTCTGCCACCCTGTTGCAGCAACAATGCTTCCCATCTGCACACTACAGGGAAAGTCACCAGATGTCCTCGTAGTGTTAGCCGAGGACTAAAACATGGAACTCTCTCAAAAAAGAATGAACACAGGATGGTCCCAAACCCAAAGTTCCTGTGTGTCTGCTGTCAACAAGCTGTCAGCTGACCTGTCATGCTTGTCAGTAGTGTGGTACTCCAGTCAAAAATTTGTGCATTCATGAACTGAATTGCACAGTTCATCTGTGCGTGCGACGCCTGATGCACAGCTGCGGAGCCAATAATTCGCCCAATGAGCGATAAGATGGTCTGGAGGGCGAGGCTGGTAATACTACGAACAGGTATCGAGGAAGTCCTTTGGTTGGTCCCAGCCACGCAATACTCCTCTATCAACTCCGAGACTTTGCTCGGCCCCGCAGGAAAAGTCTGAAAGTTGACGGGTTCCCCTCTCCTCGAGAGGCCCGTCAAAAAGTAAATATCCTCGGTGGTGGGTACCAAGGATTGCCCCTCTATCATAAAGGCCTCTGCATCTGGGTGCCAATAGTCAACCAAGGAATTCAGTAGCCTGGGTTGAGCGTGCATAAATGGACACAGGAAAAACTTTACCAAGCCACACTGCGTCAGCACGGACATAACGTTCGGATCTGCAGCCACTGCCTCATTGGTAGCCTCATGCTCCCTCTCTCTCCACTGGACATACATCCTGCCAAAAACACAAAGCAAAAGGAGGGAGTTAGGTCTTCATTCAATCAAAAAATCCATCACACTGGGGCACCCGCGGGCTGTCGAGGTGACAGTCGCTGGTACCCGTGCGCAGTTTTGACTCTGCGCGTGGGTACCCACGGGTTGTCCCTGGACAACCCATGTTTTTCTAGGGCCAACCTCTTGGAGGTTGACGACCGCCCCCAAAACCAACTTAAAAGACATAAATGAAGTATTAAAATGCAAGATTAGGGAGTTTGTACTTACTTGGTCCAAGCAGAAGTCTGTTTCGTCCACTGAAGCTCCCGGAATCACGATCTTTGGAAAAGGGGGTCTTTTGGCTCCAGAGTCAATTTCCAAATCAGCAATGGTGATAATGAGCTGCCAGCTTCTATTTATAGACTTTTTGGCCTCTTTTTGTCATTTTTTTTGGGGCCCTTTTATCAGTTTCTCTATACCAAAAACCATTTTGAGTGGTTCAAGAGTTATATGGGAGGGATTTGATTAGGTATTGGGACATTTTTCATAGAGTTTCAGAAAATAAAAAAAATATACATGGACGGTCTATAATTTTTTTTTCCAAAAATCAACTTGAGCATATAAGGTAGGATTCCATCCCCACTGTTGCATCTCGTTGCTTTTTTGTTCTTACGATATAGGATCGATCCCATCCAGTTGTGACACAGAACCGTCATATTTTCTCTAGAAGTGTCACAACTTGGTGGTAGAGCTTGCCAAAACATGGATGCCCTAGGTAGTTCCTGGTTGCATTATTGTGTCCATGCCGTTTCTAACAACACTGTAGGCTCAGGAGTCCGTATAGTCTTTCTGGAATACGAGTTTGAGCCTCATTTGCATGGGTCTTTTTTACTCTTTGTATTACCCTCTAGACTCCCAAAACATAACGGGCCTCCTTTTAAGCCCTTTTCAGACCCTCTAAACATGAAAAGATTGTCGAGCGATCTTGTGACCTTTCACGCTCGTTAAACTGAAATTTGAATTCACGTCTGTTCGGCGGTAGTTTACCCCTTTTTCGGTCTGGACGGTCAACTGTACGAACAAAGGAATACTCTATCAAATTCCAATTCTTTAGAAAAGTATCCTCAGGTATAATTTTATTCCTTTTTCGGGCCTGAGGGACTAAATTTACGAAAAAGACACCCCCCCGGAGTCCATAGTTAATCTCTTTTCAGACTCCCTAAAATTGAAAAGATTGTTGAGTGACCTTATTCTTTCACACTCGTTAAAATGGTCCAGAAGAATATTCCTGACGAAATCGATAGTTAATCTTTTTTCAGACTCCTTAAAAGTGAAAAAATCACTGAGTGATCTTGTCCTTTTCACACTCGTTAAAATGGTTTTGAATTGACGTCTAATCGGTGCTAGTTTATCCCTTTTTTGAACCAACTAGACTAGTGACGAAAAAGGTACCCCAATGGAGTTTCCTTTTATTCTTTTTCAGACTCTCTAAACATGAAAAATCACCGAGCTTCCCTTCTTTGGGCTTTTTAAACTTACATCGAAGGATGTTACCATTGTGTGTTCTGTCAACCGCATTCACATACCTTACCTATCAGTCTAGTAACAGTTTTCCTTTTGCGTCTTAACACCTTTGGCCACTGGAGGATTTTTCCCGAGTATCATTTCCTAGAACATCAGTCTTGTCCTTGTGCCTTGAGCTTGTATGTTTTTTGTGCTCGTTCCTCCATTTTAACGTAATATTCCTTTATTCTTTTCAAAATAATAAAAAAGAACAAAAAAAAAAATCAAATATACCCCAAAAAGAGGATGGGAAAAGTATTTTCTTTATTGGCAACATCATGAGTCGCCCTTGGATAAAGCACATCTGTCTTTTTTATTCATCAGACTTTGGGATGTAGTATGACCTTAGGAATCTTTGCTCGCTATATTGAGTTGTGTCCTCCACTGTTTGGTTACTCTTCCAAACATATGGAGAGTTTGCATTGCCTCCTGCTTCGTAGACTTATGATTAACATATATGCTTCCTGAGACTTATCACTTGTCATGCTATTGTCCAAAGGAAGTTTGTTACTTAGCCTGAGTCGACCCCTCTGCAATATGTCTCTTGTCCGCATACCCGGCCATCCTGAACGTCCAATCAAGTCTTTGTTCAAAATCACTGAAGCCTTCAGTCCGATCATCAAGATTATCAAGTCCACAACCGGCGAGCCATCGAAGACCTCTGGGTAATGCAGTCATACACTCATATTACACTCCTACCTGAGTTTAGAATATTTTGAAGTTGTTGCTCGAGCTCTAAAGAACAACCATCAGGCCGAATCATCTTCTGGGAGATGGATACTTTATATGTATATCTTTCTGATTTCGAGATGTAGCTCCGCTGTGTATTATTCACGGCTACTCTTCATAGTTATTTGACATGGATCTACAGTGTATTTGATTGGTAGCCATGGTTCTATTTTATTCCGACCATGGGTATGCCCGCCTTGGTGAGACATTTGATATTTTTTGCAGATGGCACCTCCTGATTCCTGTTTCCTGGGCTCACTCATTTAGCATATCAGTACAGATTGGTAAATAATTGGTAATGTATTTTGGCCATCATATGCTCTTCTGACCTCACACATTAGGGGGCATCTGTTATAACCCTAAATTGCACTATCCATGCTTACCTGGCATCAGGCCAACTCATTTCCCTTCATTACCAAAGCCATGCTGAACAGACTCTTTAAAAACCTCTTAAATTAGGTAACCCGTGCCCTAACCCATTACTAGGCATGTTGGAACACTGACAGTCCTTATATTGCATGCGTTGGAACGCTGGTTGGCCCACTACAGCCCGCGTTTACCTAACAAAGCAAAAAATCAGGAAAGTTGCCAACGAAACGAAAAGCTTTGGGTCAGTTAACTGGAACTCCCAGCCATGCATGGCCAAGAGTTCGCCCAAAACCCTATTTTCTTCTAGCCTATAAAAGAATGGGTAGGGGTACTATTTGGAAGAGGAAAATCATAGCAAAGAAACTCTGCCCAATTGCCGAATCCATTTTGTTCCAACCCTTTAGCCTTTCCTCAAGCTTTAGGAGAATTCAAGCAAAGCAGTTGGAGGACAAAGAAGAGGAGGAGCCCAGGATCAAGATCAAGGAACGGTGGCTGATCTCTATTATCATTGTAAGTTGATTCATCTTGAGATTAATAAAGAGTACTTTTCCCATCCCAATGCATGAGTCTTATATGTTTTATTTGATTTATGTTTAATCTCTAACCCTCTAGTAGAACAATAGCATGCATGCATAGTGTTTTGTCTTGATTGCAGGAGCATCTTTGGAAGGAGCAGCAAAAGCAAGGGGATAAAGTGCAACGGAGGATCTACACCAACCGTCGATAAAAAGGTTAGTCGGTTCTTTCCATGTTTGCATGTGAAAAAGGGTTTTAGGTTTGGGGTAGAAGGTTAAAAGTAATTTCTTGAGGGTCATGATCTGCATGCAAGTTTAAACCCTAGCTTGTTAGTCCGTAGGGTATAATTTCCCCACAACAACCACGTCTGCTACATGACAAGTCACCATGTTGTTTATTTTCCACCTGTCACGATGCCATGTCATCATGACATCATGTTGACGTCAACATTGACTTTTTATCTATTGACTGTTGACTTTTTCCCTGTTTGGGAAATCGATAAGAGTGTGATAACTCTTACATACGGTGTCTATTTGAGGAAGTAAATATATGGTTGGAATCAACACGATGATACAGATGCAATGGAATTGGTTTCATCCAATTACGAGAACTTTCATTTTTGAGCACTTTCTAGACCTAAGGATCCTCCTAGATCAATATGCAATGCATGAAATAAGACTTATTATAGGAGAAAGTTTTATTGCAATTCTCGAATCATCGATTTCCATATAAAATTCATCATTGGATTTCTACGCTCCATCGACTTCCATACTCAATAACAAGCATTCATGCCTCCCAGGAGCCATCAGGGTGCTCTCAAGGGATTCTCCAGCGAACCGTCGTGCCTGGGTAGGTTTTCTATGACATTTTTTGGGATACTTTTCCTTCCACAACTCTTATTTCTTCTTTTTCCTTTTATCGTAATCTATATTTTGGATTTCATCTAAGGGTTTGTGAATCTATGTTTGTCATGTAGATTTCTCACTTTCAATTGAGTTATATTTTTCTCGACTCTCGTCATTTTCGACTTGGGTGTGGTCTGAATTTTTCTTTGAATTTTATTTTAAATTCAAGTTTTACTTATCTTATCTCATAGATCATCCATCCCCACGATGTCATACCTACTTACTCGCAGTTGATGACATTTATCATTTTAACGAATTTCATTTCTTTAAGAAGTACTCACAAGCTTCTTTGGTATCTTCGTAGTTAGCTTTGAAAACTTCTTCCCATGCTTCTTGTATTTCTCACCAATTGGAGTTTGGAGGAGGATATTTCAAGGGAGGTCGATACTCCACAATGTCATCACCTCCCTTGTCTAGGAGTAATTTATGTAACTGAGAGGGGATGGTACAGAGGAACCCATCCTGTAACTCGGTATAAAATTTATTCTTGATAGTCTGGACTGATTATGTATTCAACCACTTAGTATTCAATATATTCTTTTACAATCCTCTCAAACCATTCATTTATATTTTTTCTCCCTTTTTTTATGATCTTATGTATCAAGTGTTCATCAGGAGTGAGTCTGCACATTAGATTCAGGGATGATTTTAGGGGCTAAATTTCGCTCATGGGCTAATTTTCCACGGTTTTTCCAAAAATGAGATTCGCTATTTTAAAACCGATTCACCCAAATTTTTTAGGATAAAATTATTTTACCTTAAAAATCGCCAAAATTTTATAAAAACTATATAAAATACTTAGAAATTTGAATATTTTTAAAAAATATCGCCAAACATTTACAATTGAAATATGAAGGATTAGTAATATTCGCCAAGGTTTCTACATTTTAAAATAATTTTCCATCCTTAAAATCATCCCTGATTAGATTGAGTGATGTATTTGTACAATGCTTCTTCTATCCCCTCCAAGAATATTTCATGTATTTATGAATATAAGTGTGTGTTGGATTCTGCTAGAGTAAGTCAGTCTCTTCATGCATAGTTTCTATTATAATTGTTTGTTTTTCTCTTCCACCATTCACGTATGTGCGTTAGAGTTAAAATATATTTTCTCTTTTCTTTAATGCATGCCCAATTTCAAAACTGTTGGCAACAAAAATGGTGTTGTAGTGAGGGAGAAAGTATGAGAAGGTTTCTAGCAGATCCTTACATAGTTAAATACACATATAGCATCATATATAGAAGCACACAAGCATATATATAGACATACAAAATAGTGGGAGAACCATCAAAGCATTTTATTAGATATATCCAAAACAATCTTCATCTCTCCATTACATAATGATATATATATATATATGTCTGTGTGTGTGATGTACAATTACTAGTCGGTTTCATTCTTTAATTTTCACATTTGTCAACTCTAACTGGCTATTCGATTGAATTCCCTAATCGAATACTACACTTGACTCGACTAGGGGGTCTAGTCGCCAGAGCCGACTAGCCCCTACAATAGTTGTTTACCTTGACTCTTTATGCATTCCTCCTGGTTCTAGGTTCCCAATGATCCTCCTTAGCCACATGAACTTCCCTCTCAATTTTTCTAGTGTAACGAATATCAAACTCTATCTCCCTCATCTTGTTGATTTGGCCTCTTCTTATGGGAATTTAGAAGAGATTGGAGATAGGATCCATGAGATGTGAATTAGATGGATAGAAGTCATGGATAGAATTTATGGGATGTGAATCAAGAAATTACAAGTCATGCATAAATTTCATGCTCAATTATGAGCTTTTGTCAACCTA
>ML803378.1:67720-84133 GCA_009831015.1 Picea engelmannii
TACAATTGTGTTACATTGTTTACAATACAATATACATATAGGAGCCAGCGACATCCAAAACCCTAACCCAATGACCTGGATTAGTCCAAAACCCTAATTCCTTAACCGGAAATAGAAAACCATTGGCAAAAATCATGTGCCGAAAACCACCTAATATCATGTGGTCCCGGAAATATGTCGTCCCGAAAATATGTCGGCCCGACGATAATATGCCGGCCCGAAACCGGCGAAAATATGTCGGCCCAATTTTTTTTTTTTCGGGGGCACTTCCCCCGAACCCCCGCGTGGGGGGCTCCGCCCCCCTGCACGCCCGGTGAAGGTGCTCGGACGCTACTACTTGTGCAAAGAATATAACACATACCCAACAATTGTATTGAATCAAGACAACTCCAACCGCAAACCCACCTGCATCACATCTCACTTGAAATGTAGTACTAAAGTGTGGCAGAACCAGAATTGGTTATCCAGTTATCTTCTCTTTCAAAAAATTGAAACTTCTCTTTGCTTCCTCTGTCCAATGAAAATATTTATGTATTTTCTTGACCGTGTCCATCATTGGCGCAAAAATTCCACTAAAATTTTAGATCAACTTCCTATAAAAACTAGCTAATCCATGAAATCTTCTGAATTCAAAGATATTCTTTGGATATGGCCATTCTTTGATCACTTTTAGCTTCTCAGGATCCATCTTCAACTCATTAGAAGAGATTACAAACCACAAATAAATGAGTTCTTTCTTCATGAAAGATGACTTCTTCAAGTTTATCAACAACTTCTTTTGCTGCAACCTCCTCATCACTAGAGTTAGGTGTCTCAAGTTATCTTCCTCAGTCTTATTGAAGATCAATATATCATCAAGACACACAATTACGAACTTTCCAATGAAATATTTCAAGACTTTGTTCATCAATCTGATGAAAGTACTTGGCGCATTCGTCAAGACAAATGACATAACAAGCCATTCATATAATCCTTCATTCATTTTGAATGTTGTCTTTCATTCATCACCTTCCCTCATTCTAATTTGATGATATCTTCTTTTCAAATCAAGTTTTCAAAAAAACCTTGCTCCAGTCAAGCAATCCATCAAGTTATCTATCCTCAATAAAGGAAATCTATACATGATAGTGATTTTGTCTATATCCCCCACGTTTGTACACTGTAACATCCCGCTCTAGCACACTTACAAACTTATTCTTTGAGGACACTAGCTCGCAAGTGATCTGGATTTTTATGATGATAAAAATTTTTCCTTCATTATGATGCGTTAAGTTAGAGGACATGATGTTATTACTACTTTGATGTAGATAGGTGTTGCTGACTCAGTGTCATTGAGTGTGCAAGGTTTCAGACCTTGAGGATGCAGAGGCATCGGTGGAACTCCCTTGGACTCCAGATTGAGTCAGGGAGTGGGCTATTTGGGTTGTTTCATTTACGGTGATATTGCTTTGTTTTGATGATATGCTATTGATTTTATGATATGTTGTTGACATCATATGACATGATGGTTGATGATGCAGGCTGACGATATCTTTCCGACCAAGACTCACATATGGAGTAAAGGGGCCACAAATGATTTCCAGAGAAGTTGAGGGAGAGCTGTGGACAACAGCCCTGCCACAGCCTGCTAGCACTCCCGTCGTGGCTCGAACTGTAGGTTAACGATTACCTAGTTCGAGAGGACCCATGATGCCATGAGGGAAGACTACGACAGTCGCTCATGATGATTCTAAGGGGCGCGCAATAAGGCAGGGGCCTTATTCCTTAGAGCCCTTAGTCTCCCACAAGTTCACCTGGCGGAGTGTTGACTCCAGGGGTTTTAGATGTCTACCAATCCATCAATTCAGTGAGTGGCACCCTTGGAGCACGTGGTGCATCCTGAAGGGCATGTCGCACAAAAGAAACACCAGTTGGCGAGTGGCACCCTTGGAGCACGTGGTGCATCCTGAAGGGCACGTCATGCAACAGAAGAAAATGAGGTGAGTGGCACCCTTGGAGCACGTAGTGCATCCTGAAGGGAACGTTGCATGGATGATGATGATGAGACCACCTAGAAGACCCTAAGACCTTAACGCCTGAAGAAATTCTTAAAACGACTCCCCAAATTAATTGTCGCCCAGTTCAAATCTAAACCTAATTTTTAAAACATCTCTAAGATAAAACTTTGATAATCCCTAAGAAAAGATCCTACAAAGTAAACATAAGGGCATAAACTAAAACCCTCCTAGGTGTTAATTAAAGTCTTCTTAAAATTAAAGGGGGTAAAGTGATAAAGGGGAATAAATTAATTAAAATACGTGGTGTTATGGTAAAAAGGAACATAAAGTTAAAAACGTGTGAGAGTATAAAAGTAGTGAATTTAAAATATAGAAAGGATTAATAAGTGCACTTATCTTAATAAGCTACTCATGTTATTTGTTTAAAGTAATGTCAATGTAATGAAGCATTCAATGGTAATGCTAATGATCAGGAGTGGTCAATGCGATGTCGTTATCATTATAGGGAAGGTCAATGTAATCGTTATCGATATCCTATCAGATGTAATATGACAGTCAAGTTAAGTAGATACTGGAATATAAAGTGAAAATGGTTGGTTGTTGTTAGTGTCCCTTGACTTGTGTCTCCCATAGAGGTCGTGGTTGTCTATTGAGTTTGTTGCACTGAAATGGCTTGCTTGGCTTGGTCGGCTTGTGTCGAGCGGGATGTAGACACCCCCTAGTAGCCTTAGGAGTCTTGTCATTGTGTGTGATTTCTTTTAGTTTAAAGAATCCGGTGCGTGTCAAGAGTCTCGGGCCCTTTAGAGGTAGGGTTCCACTCTTGCGACACACCTGACTGAGATTACTAGTTTTTTCCTGAGCAGTCGGCCAGGAGCCTGTCTAATATTCTTTCAAGAAGACATAAGACTAAAAGCCCTGCTTTTCTGTGCAGAAATAGTAAAATCTACGGTTGGATTCTTCCGTGTGTGACTGTACTGTACTGATCACCTGGTGTCGTTTCTTGCTTACAACTACTAGCTGTACACCTTATGTCTAGGGGAATTTATTGTTGGTTTTCACTGTGATATGTCGGGGTCGTCTTGTTGTGTTCATCTTGCTTGCGTCTCGTTCTAGGTTGGGTTACTAGTTTCTCCCTGAGCAGTCGGCCAGGAGCCTGTCTAATCTTCTTTCGAGAAGACATAAGAATAAACACCCTGCTTTCCTGTGTAGAAATAGTAATCCTAACACCATGGAATCTTCCCTCTGTGTCCTTACTATGCACCCCTAGTATGTCTTAATGTTGTGTTGTGTGCCAGATGCCTGTGATCGTATATTGTTGCAGTTACTCGTTGTGTGCCTTCACTTTTTCCTTGTCGTGGTTGCATCTTGTTGGTTGTCGAGTGGCGTCGTACAGTTAAGTGTGTTGTTACTTCTACACGTACGCACACACCTTAAACGAAAAAAAAATAAAAAAATTGAACCTGTTACTAGAATGGTTGCTGTAACGAGGAGGCCGTTACATATGGTATCAGAGTGGGTTCAACCCGTGACTTGGGATTCTCTATGGCTTCCGTTGACATGATTATGTTCATTATTCTTTTGCTGATTGAGTTGATTGTGTGTGTGTAGGTAATCATGGTTAGAGGACACCACGGAGGCAGATGACAGGGTGCTAGGGGAGGAGGCATGACGCCTCTAACATCATCCACGTCTGAGGGGTCTAACCCCCAGGGAGGCGAGCAGGTCCTTGGAAAGGAGCAGATCGCAGTTTCCGATGTTGTGGGGATGATGATATCTTTCCAGCGCATGTCCGAGGCGTTGATCAGCAGATTGGAGGCCAGGGCACCGACACCTGCTGAGGTTCCACCGCACGCACCGGCCGTTACAGGCAACATTCACCGTGAACTCGAGAAGGTAAAATTTCTCGAGTTCTTTGGTGCCCCGGACAACGCAGCCGTCGATGCATGGTTGGAGAATATGGCGATGTGCTTCGCACTTTGTGATTATACCTCCAACATGAAGGTCCGCATGGCGGTCTTTCAACTGAAGGGGAGCACTCTTCTATGGTGGAAGACGCTCCTGCCATAGCTAAACATGGTCGTTGAGGACGTGTCATGGGAACTGTTCGAGGAATGGTTCTGAGAGAGGTATCTTTCTGAGGAATTCATTGAGCGTCAGCTCAATGAGTTGAATGCCTTATGACAGGGAGGTCATACAGTGCCCGAGTACGAGGCACATTTTATGGAGCTGCTCCGGTATGCTCCACACCTGAACACTGAGAAGCTCAAGGTCAACAAGTTTGTGTTTGGCCTTAACGGCAGCCTGCATGCGAAGGTTAGGATATTGATGCCTCAAACCTTGCACGACGCTATCCAAAAGGCCCTCATAGCAGAGGAGGAGCTTATCAGTGGGGGTCAGACTAGGACCCCAGCAAGACCTACAGGGAAGGGTTCATCTGGTATGCAACAGTAGCAGACACCAGCGAGACACACACCAGGGTATCGTGGCTTCCAGAGGGGATCCAATTTTGCTACACCACGACGACCACTGCCTCAGTAGTGGACACCTTACCGAGGACCACAGCAGCAGCAACATCGCCACCCGCAGTAGCAGCAGTTTAGGCCTATTCAGCAGAACAGACTAGGTTTCCAGGCCAGTGGGCTGTCATCTTCTACTTCGGGTACCAGGACTACTGGGATGAAGAAGGGGTGTTGGACGTGTGGGGAGCCACACTACCAACGTGACTGTCCTGTGGAGAGGACCAGAGCATCCGGATCAACCGGACCCGCTACAGTGGGAGATGTGGGCAAGGCCCATCGGATACATGCAGCAGTGAATAACTGCCAGGTGGAGCACCAATCGACTGTGCTCGAGATGACAGGTACTGTCGCTGACCAGACCCTTAGTATTTTGATAGACCCAGGAGCTACTAAGAGTTTCATTTCTGGTGCAGCGCTAAAAAGGATCAAGGTCAAGGCAGTCGAACAGGATGAGTTTATCTTTGTGGAGATGGCTTCGAGAGACAAACAGAAGGTCGGAGGAAAGGTTACAGGCTGTACCCTTAACCTGGGAGAGTTTGTCACGAGGGTCAACTTGTACGTCACGATCTTAGGATCTTATGACGTCATGATCGGCATGGATTGGTTGGAATCGCATGAGGTGATACTCAACTGTAAGACAAAACAGTTGAGCTTAGTCGATGATGAAGGACAGAGACATGTGATAGTAGGATAGAACCAGGGAGTATCCCTGAGGTTCGTCTCTTCCTTACAGTTACGGAAGAGTATACGCAAGGGGTGCAAGCTTTATGCGATCCTTGCGCTAAATGAAAAGGGAGTAGCAGAAGGTCTAGAACACCTTCCAATGGTGAAGGAGTTTGTGTAAGTATTTCCAGAGGAGTTGCT
Organism: Picea engelmannii; assembly: GCA_009831015.1. Classification (NCBI taxonomy): domain Eukaryota; kingdom Viridiplantae; phylum Streptophyta; class Pinopsida; order Pinales; family Pinaceae; genus Picea; species Picea engelmannii. Next base: position 73,101 of record ML803378.1, read on the forward strand.
TGGGATGCCACCAGAAAGAGAATTGGAGTTTACTATAGACCTAAAACCGGGGGTTGAACCGATAGTGAGAACACCTTATCGGATATCGACCCCGAAGTTGCAAGAGCTGAAAATGGAACTGAAGGATTTGTTAGACCTGGGACTGATACGCCCTAGTGTGTCACCGTGGGGTGCACCAGTTATTTTTTTATTCGAAAGAAGGACAGATCATGGAGGCTTTGCATTGACTACCGTCAATTGAAAAAGGCTATGATCAAGAATCAGTATCCCTTGCCAAGAATTGATGATTTGTTTGATCAAATGAAGGGTGCGACGGTGTTCTCCAAGATCAATTTGCGATCAAGGTATCACCAGTTATGGATCAAGGAGGATGACGTCCCTAAGACCTCCTTTAAGATGAGATTTGGACATTACAAATTTATTGTTTTACCGTTTGGACTGACAAATGCCCCAGGGGTATTTATGAGCTTGATGAATGGGGTGTTCCACGAGTACTTGGACAAGTTCGTCCAAGTATTCATTGACGATATTGTGATATACTCTCGGATGATGGAGGAGCATGACGAGCACTTGCGCTTGGTACTACAATGTTTATGAGCACACAAATTATATGGGAAGTTGTCCAAATGCTCTTTTTATCAATCGAGGATTCACTACTTAGGGCATGTCATCTCCGACGAAGGTATCGCCGTGCATCTAGCCAAGGTTGAGGCTATTTTGGAATGGCCTGCGCCAACGAATGTCACATAAGTGTGTAGTTTTATGGGTTTAGCAGGATACTATCGACGGTTTGTCAAAGGATTTTCAAGGATAGAAAATCCGATCACGAAATTGCAGAAGAAAAACAAGAAGTTTGTTTGGACAGAGAAATGCGCGGAAGCATTTAGGAGGCTTAAGGTGTTGTTGAAAACAACACCGATACTGAAGGTCCCTGACATGGATGCAGACTTCTTGGTATGCACTGACGCATCCAAGGAAGGGTTAGGCGGGGTCCTGATGCAAGACGGATGAGTGATTGCTTACATTTAAAGGAAACTAAGAAGGCATGAGGAAAACTACGCGATGCATGATTTGGAGTTATTAGCCATAGTATATGCCTTAAAGGTATGGAGACACTACCTTGTCGGATGGAAATTTGAATTAAATACTGATCATTGTGGATTACAACACATTTTTATGCAAAGTGACCTGAACGCGCGACAACGACGTTGGTTGGAATTGCTTAGCGAGTATTACTTCGAGATTACTTACATAAAGGGAATAATGAACCGAGTGGCAGATGCTTTGAGTCGGAGGCCACGCATCTTTTCGGTGTTGCCTCTTCAGATGAATCTATGTGAGAAGATTCTCACTTTACAGCGTGACGATGACTGGTACAAAGAAGTCGAGGATTTCATCGGACAAAACACAATGATGGTACCACGATATGATTTATATTCATTTGATAATGATGGTTTATTGAGGTTTAGAGGTCGGATTTACGTACCGCCAAATGACGAATTGAGGATGTTGATCCTGAGCAAGGCTCATAGAGTAGTTTACATGGCTCACCCAGGAGTCACGAAGATGAGGGCAGACCTTAAACCCTTATTCTTCTGGAGGGGAATGAAGGATGACATAGTCAACTTTGTGGCTAGATGTCTTGAGTGTCAGCAAGTAAAGGCTGAACATAGACACCCAGAAGGATTACTTGAACCGCATGATATTCTAGAATCGAAATGGGAAGTTATTTCGATGGATTTTATTGTTGGATTTCCACTGACGACAAGGATACATGACTCGATTTTTGTAGTAGTAGACACTCTGACAAAGAGTGCTCACTTTATTCCTGTGCGTACGACATATCAAGCACCGGACATAGCGAGAGTTTTCATCAGTGAGATTGTGAGGCTGCATGGCGTGCCTAAAAAGATTATATCCGATCAAGGATCGGTGTTTATTGGATGATTTTGGACGAGTTTCCAAGAGGCCTTGGGAACTCAACTTAACTTTAGTAATGCGTATCACCCAGAGACTGACGGACAGACCAAACGAACAAACCAAACCTTGGAAGACATGTTACGCATGTACGTGATGGACCAACAAAAGCGTTGGGAGGAATTCTTGCCTCTCGTAGAGTTCGCTTACAACAACAGTTACCAGAGCACCATTAATATGGCGCCTTTTGAGTTTCTTTATGAGCGGCCATGTCAGAGGCCCTTGAGTTGGGATCGGCTTGAGGATAGGGTCCCGGTGGGACCAGAAGCGATCCAAGAAATGGAAGAGCAGATGAAAACCATAAGACAAAGGATAAAAGAAGCGCAGGATCGACAGAAGAGTTATACCGATGCGCACTGAGTTGACCGTAGTTACGAGGTCGGAGATCGAGTCTTCTTGCGGGTTAAACCACATAAGAGTTCGATCAAGTTTGGAAAGGGAGCTAAAATCTCTCCTAGGTTCGTGGGACCTTTTGAGATTGTGGAGAGAAAGGGGCCCGTGGCCTATCGACTAGCCTTGCCTGATTCTTTGAGGTGTATGCACGATGTTTTTTATGTATCTGTTTTGAGACATTATATTAGTGATCCTACACATGTGATTGACATGAGTTCCTTGCAGGTATCGGACGAGGGAGCGCTCATGGCTGAGCCAGTCTGCATTTTAGATCAGCGCATTCGACAGTTAAGACGTCGAACGGTAGATCAGGTCAAGGTCTAGTGGGACAGTTATAGTCCGCACTCGATGACCTGGGAGGACGCATATGATATGTGCCAACAGTTTCCATTTTTGTTTGATAGATAGAATTATGATGCTGGGGTACTTATGATATTGTGGTACATTTATTTCGGCATTTATACTAAGAAACTTTGGGACAACATTTAGACCAAGAGGGGGTGTATGTAACATCCCGATCTGGTGCACTTACAAACTTATTCTTTGAGGACACTTGCTCGCAAGTGATCTGGATTTTTATGATGATAAAACTTTTTCCTTCATTATGATGCGTTAAGTTAGAGGACAGGATGTTGTTACTACTTTGATGTAGACAGGTGTTGCTGACTCAGTGTCATTGAGTGTGTAGGGTTTCGGACCTTAAGGATGTAGAGGCATCGGTGGAACTCCCTTGGACACCGGATTGAGTCAGGGAGTGGGCTATTTGGGTTGTTTCCTTTATGCTGATATTGCTTTATTTTGATGATATGCTATTTATTTTATGATATGTTGTTGACATGATATGACATGATGGTTGATGATGCAGGCTGATGATAGCTTGCCGACCAAGACTCACATATGGAGTAAAGGGGCCACACATGATTTCCAGAGAAGTTGAGGAAGAGGTGTGGACAACAGCCCTGCCACAGCCAGCTAGCACTCCCGCTGTGGCTCGAACTGTAGGTTAATGATTACCTAGTTCGAGAGGACCCACGATGTCGTGAGGGAAGACTGCGACAGTCACTCACGATGATTCTAAGGGGCACGCAATAAGGCGGGGGCCTTAATTCTTAGAGCCCTTAGTCTCCCACAAGTTCACCTGGTGGAGTGTTGACTCCAGGGGTTTTAGATGTCTACCAATCCGTCAAGTTGGCGAGTGGCACCCTTGGAGCACGTGGTGCATCCTGAAGGGCACGTCGCGCAAAAGAAACACCAATTGGCAAGTGGCACCCTTGGAGCACATAGTGCATCTTGAAGGGCACGTTGCACAACAGAAGCAAATGAGGCGAGTGGCACCCTTGGAGCACATAGTACGTCCTGAAGGGCACGTCGCATGGATGATGATGATGAGACCACCTAGAAGACCCTAAGACCTTAACACCTGAAGAAATTCTTAAAACGACTCCCCTAATTAATTGTCACCCAGTTCAAATCTAAACCTAATTTTAAAAACATCTCTAAGATAAAACTTTGATAAGCCCTAAGAAAAGATCCTAGAAAGTAAACATAAGGGCATAAACTAAAACCCTCCTAGGTGTTAATTAAAGTCTTCTTAAAATTAAAGGGGGTAAAGTGATAAAGGGGAATAAATTAATTAAAATACGTGGTGTTATGGTAAAAAGGAACATAAAGTTAAAAACGTGTGAGAGTATAAAAGTAGTGAATTTAAAATATAGAAAGGATTAATAAGCACACTTATCTTTTAGGTTTAAAAAATAAAAAGAGAGAAATAAATAAGAGAAATAAGGAAATTGGTAATAAGGGAAACTTAATAAAGGAAAGTAAGGGAACATAGGGTAAAAAGAAAAAAGGAATCAGCATTTAAGGAGTTACTAAAAATCAGCAAATTTATTTTAGGAAAGTTTTAAAAGCATGAGAGGGGTCTAGGAACCCTAGGAGTAATTTAAGGAGCGACTTTAGGGGGTGAGGGAATTGAGTCTTTTAATTATTAAAAAGAAATTAATTTTTGGAGAACCATGGGGATGAGTGACACTTGGACGGCAGAGAATTTTTAGAGGTTTGTCATTAAAAAATAAATTAATAATGATTTAGGAAAGTAGGTGGGTCTCAAATTTCTATAAAAGAAGGGGAAAAGAAGGAAGAGGGGATGAACGTTTAGCGTAATGTTACGCTGCTGGATTGAGGATTGACGGATTTTTTGTGAGGATTTGGGTTTATCTCAGCTGTATTGGAGTGGTAGCTCAGCCTTGGAGGCGAGCTGAGAAGGGTGTCCTATCTCTGGATCTTGTGTGGCCCCTTTGCGGCTCGGGGGGCTAAGGGGGAAGCAGAGTACCCCTAGAGATTGGCTGGGAGGTACCGGTGAGCCTTCTGCGGTCGGCGAGCGGGAGCGGCATGGAGCACGGGACATGGCATGAAGCGCGAGATGTATTCCGATGCGGGCGTAAGGCAATGGTATGATTTTAATTGGTGAAGTAGAATGCATTTTTATATTCGGCAATTTTAATGTTATTGATGTTGTATATTCCCTTTTCATTCACCTCTCTGGACTGTATAGAATCATTTCTGCTAAACTTTTAGACTGTATAGAATCAATCTACTGTAATCCTAAACTGTGCAAATTTAATGATGGTGGAGGAATGTGTAAATTTTAATAATTGTTGTTCTGGCAATTTGTTCGATCTTCCGACAAAATGTTCAACCTGGCAATTCATATTACCTCTGGCAATTTGAATTATCTTCTGGCAAATCAATTTAGCCTAGCAATTCCATTTATCTTCTGACAATTAGTTTATCTTTTGGCAATGCGTTTGGGGGGGCATTTTTGGTCTGCATTTTTAATGGTTTAATGAGCCGCGTTTTACATTTTGTGTTTGGGCGTTTTAAATGGCTTTCCTTGTATTTATTGGTGGTTACCTCTGTGTGCTTGGTCCGCACCCTCATTCAAAATGAGCATCATTATTTTGTTTTGTATGCTGTGGTATTGGGCATTTTTGAAAACTGTTGTTGGGCGTGTTTGGAACAGTTATATTGGGCGTTACATTTATATACAATGAGCATTTGTTATGTGGGCGTTCTCTTCCAGACAGAGCTTCCATTGCATTTTGTTTTATCTCTTGGGGTTGACATGTTAATGGTAAATCCCAATCTAATTGCAGACTTGAATGCCAATCCGACTTCCATTACTTTTCGTTTTATCCCCTGTGGTCTGCGTTTTAATGGGAAATACCAATCTAATTGCAAATTTGAATGCCAATCCGACTTCCATTGCATGTCGTTTTATCTCCTGGGGTCTGTGTGTTAATGAAGAATACCAATCTAAATGCAAATCTGAATGCCACTCCGAGTCCCATTACATTTCGTTTTACTTCTGTGTCTGCGTTCCTCGATCATGGGCGAAATCATAGTGCATTTTCCTTTGGGGATCTGTGCTTTTATTACCTACAGTGGCAATTAATCATTTCGTGGGCATTTTTGTATACGTTTTCTTGTTTACCTGTGACTACGAGTGAAATTAACCTTTCCAGCTTTAATGTCACCAAAATCTGTAACATGATGTTGCTTCTGTATAGCGAATTTTTAAACTATCGTTACCCTTCAATATTGTCTTTTTATATTGATAATTGGCATTTAAATATTGTCATTTAAATTTGTTGTTTATATACTGCCATGTTCTTAATTATAATGTTATCTCGTTAGTCTCCAATCGATGACTCAGACATTTTAACTATCGCCAAACCATGTAGCCTTTGACAAATGTTTCCCTCCTGTGTACCATTTCCAGTTGACTGAGTTCCCCTTTCTGACTAACTCTGGGCAGCCTTAAATGATTCTATCAGTTTTAGGGTAACTGTTTCATTTACTTATAAAATATATCTCTTAATATAATATCAATTATTTATGTAAGAAGGCAATACCAATAATGGTTGAAATTTATAAAGGACATTATTCTCTTGTATTTAATCTTACACAAGAAAACTCTTACATGTGTACACAATTGAACAATATTTTATTGTCACCTTTTAAAACTAAATAGTATCTACATTATAGGAATATAATATATTTAAACCTTTCATAGCCAGATTTAAGTATAAGAAGTAAATTTTTTTTCATAGATGTAAATAACGTTTAAAAATTTGATGATTTAACCATTATTCTCCAGATAAAGACAAGCACTTTTACCAAGGGTTTTATTTAGAAAAAAAAAATTGAAGATAAAATCGTTGATGAATTTCTATGATCAAGGGAACTTTAAGAATTTATCAGTTAGGGTTCTAATAATTGGGAAGGGGATAATTGATGATGTATTTATGCTGGAAGAAATTTTGTTTAATTGAGAATAGGAGGATGACGGAGAATGAGACATGACATTGGGCTAAGGAATTTAAAAGCTATTATTTATGTTGGAAAAAGGTTTTAGTAAATTCAGAATGGAAGAACTAGGTATTGTACTACTTTAGGTTAAATGCTTATGGTTAATTGTGTATGGTACTATTTCATGTTAAAGGCTTGTGGCAACTACTCATGTTATTTGTTTAAAGTAATGTCAATGTAATGAAGCGTTCAATGGTAATGCTAATGATCAGGAGCGGTCAATGCGATGTTGTTATCGTTATAGGGAAGGTCAATGTAACCGTTATCGATATCCTATCAGATGTAATATGGTAGTCAAGTTAAGTAGATACTGGAATATAAAGTGAAAATGGCTGGTTGTTGTTAGTGTCCCTTGACTTGTGTCTCCCATAGAGGTCGTGGTTGTCCATTGAGTTTGTTTCATTGGGATGGCCTGCTTGGCTTGGTCGGCTTGTGTCGGGCGGGATGTAGACACCCCCTGGTAGCCTTAGGATTCTTTTCATTGTGTGTAATTTCTTTTAGTGTAAAGAATCCGGTGCGTGTCAAGAGTCTCGGGCCCTTTAGAGGTAGGGTTCCACTCTTGCGACACACCTGACAGAGATTACTAGTTTCTTCCTGAGCAGTCGGCCAGGAGCTTGTCTAATCTTCTTTCGAGAAGACATAAGACTAAAAGCCCTGCTTTTCTGTGTAGAAATAGTAAACTCTACGGTTGGATTCTTTCGTTTGTGACTGTACTATAATTAGCACGTGGTGTCGTTTCCTTCTTACAGCTGCTAGTTGTACGCCTTATGTCTAGGGGCATTTATTGCTAGTTGTCACTGTGATATGTCGGGGTTGTCTTGTTGTGTTCGTCTTGCTTGTGTCTTGTTCTAGGTCGATTTACTAGTTTCTGCCTGAGCAGTCGGCCAGGAGCCTGTCTAATCTTCTTTCGAGAAGACATAAGACTAAACGCCCTACTTTCCTGTGCAGAAATAGTAACCCTAACACCATGGACTCTTCCCTCTGTGTCCTTACTATGCACCCCCAGTATGTCTTACTGTTGTGTTGTACGCCAGATGCCTATGATCGTATATTGTTGCAGTTACTCATTGTATGCCTTCAGTTTTTCCTTGTCATGGTTGCGTCTTATTGGTTGTCGAGTGGCGTCGTACAGTTAAGTGTGTTGTTACTTCTACACGCGCGCACACACCTTAAACGAAAAAAAAAAAAAAAAATTGCACCTGTTACTAGAATGGTTGTCGTAACAAGGAGGCCGTTACATAACCTTCCCTTTGAATGTTGTATTTCATTCATCACCTTCCCTCATTCTAATTTGATGATATCTTCTTTTCAAATCAAGTTTTCAAAAAAACCTTGCTCCAGTCAAGCAATCCATCAAGTCATCCATCCTCAATAAAGGAAATCTATACATGATAGTGATTTTGTTTATAGCCCTCATGTTTGTACACATCCTCCATCCACCATCCTTTTTTGTACTTAGCAATGTTGGTACAATGCATGGATTGAATATTTCTCTAATAAATCCTTTGTCCATCAAATCCTGGACTTTCTTCTTGACCTCTTGATTATCTTGTAGCATCAATCTGTATGCTGCCTTGTTTCGTAAACTCACCCCTGGTATAAGGTTGATGTGATGGTTTATACTCATGATGGGTGGCAATGAACAAGGTAATTCATCCACCACTATATCAGTGACATTCTCCAACAGTTACTGAATTTCCTCAATCAGATCATCTATGGTGGTATTGGTCAAAATGACTCTCGGTTTTCTTACCACAGTGAATTGCATTTCTTGATTTTTCTTGACTTCATCAAGAAGTTCCTTTCCACTCATGATAAGTATAGTGTGTCTCATTTCTTCTTTCACCTTCTTGCCTTCAATTGGCAGCAACATATTCATTCTACCATTCTTCTCCAAGGTATAGGTGTTATTTCTCCCATCATGAATAACATTTTTTTCATATTTCCATAGTCTCCCCAACAAATGATGACAGACATCCATGGGCATAACATCATAAAAAATCTCATCTCTGTATCCCCCTATATTAAGGTCAACTAAACATTGTTTAGTGATAGTTACCTGATGTCCTTTCTGCAACCATGAGACTTTGTATGGGCTCGAATGTGAAACTATCCCCAATTCCAACTTTTCCACCATCTCTGTGGAGACTATATTATCTCTGCTTCTATTGTCCACAATTACCTTTCATACCCTATCCTTGGTCTTTCAATCAGTTCTAAAAAAAATTATTCTTTGGACTGGATTCTCCGGCTCTTTCTCTGGCTTCAAGAGAATTTTCTTCATCATTAAGGATCTTTCTCCTTCTTCATCTTCTTCCTCAACATTTTGGCTTTGTGCTTCTGAAATGTGAGCTTCACCTCCTCCATCTCTTTTTTTATCAGGACATTCAAAAGACTTGTGTCTGATATTTCCATATACAAAATACTTTATCTCACCACCTCTACCTCTTCCTCTTCGTCTTCCTTTGGCTCGAGGAAAAGTGTTCCTATCCACATATTGTCTTCCATGTGAACTTCCTCCCCTTTCTGGGTGGTTATGAGGTTTCTTTTATTCATCTTTGGGCTTGGGTGAAATCATGAAGATGGGTTACACTTTTGCTTGTTTTATGAGAAAAAAAACTGTATTTTCACAAGTTATTCAACTTCCGACATACAAAAGTATTTTTTTTATTTAGAATTTAACTTTACAGTAAAAAAAAAAACTTGTGAAGAATTGTGTTAGCTTTCCAATGACTATTTTTCAATTTTTTTTTATCACGATTTGATATGTCAATTTGAAAATTGTTTAACAGTATGTTTCTTAAACATGAAATGAATGATAATGAGTTACTTATTTCTACAACAATGTATATATTATTAAACTTATGTTTTTAAGAAACAAAATATAATGCAACAATCTACAACAAATCTATTTTATTATGACTATTATTTTTAATTTAACGGATGAATATTATAATTTCTAGAATTTTTTTAAGTTGACCAAGTTGAAAATGTTACAGAGTTTAAAAACATGTTTTTCTACACCTTGTATCTATCTTAATTTTTACTTAAAACTAAAATTTAAATATACCCTTTTGAAAAGAACAGTTTAAGGATTAAGAATATATTTTTTTCAAAATTTTTCATTGTATATTTTTTGAGATACCGATATTTCATTTCACCAAATCATAATGTCTGCTGAAAATATTATGTAGTGATTTTTTTTTAAAATTAAATAAAATTAGATAAAAATAAAGAAAATGAAAACAAATTATACGAATTGAAAGTAGATTCAATTTTTGAAATGCTAGTGTCATTTTCAAAACCAAATTCTCAATGTTTGCAGGAGTCTGCAACCTATGAAGTTTAGTTATGCTTGGGGCATTTCTCTGGTTTTAGTTTTCAGTTGCAATTTCTTTTTTTCGGCCAAAATAATATTTCGGCCGAAAAAATAATGTTTCGGCCAAAAGACTAAAATCTAATGGAATCCGTCAAAACTGAACGGTTTCCAAGTCTTTCGACTGAAAAATTATTCTTTCGGCCGAAAGACTGTCGAACGAATTTCGTCTGTCGGAAAATATGAAACGACACGTCGTATGGTTTTTTTTTCACGCCAAATTGTATAAATAGGATTTCAACCGAACAAATTTAACACAATCCATCAAATGAGCAAAGAGATATAAGCTCGAGGATAGGGATTTCAAATAATTTATATTATTGATTGCAGCTGTATTCTTTTCTTTCTTTATTTCTTCCCGTTGTTTCATATCCTTAATCGGAGGATCGATATCGATACATGGTAGTTTTTTAGAACACTTAGACAAAGTTTCGAATCATCTTTTTGGTTTTTGTTGAATAAGGTAAATGATGTTTGTTCAAGTTTTTATTGGAATAACAATTTATATGTTGAAAGATAAATGTTGAGAATTTTTTCAAGGTGAAGTCTTTGTTGAACATATATTTTACAGATAACTATAAAAATCATGGGAAACAAAAGTTTGCGCAAGAGAAAATATGATCGCACTCGAGATGATACTTGCCAAATCAAACAAAGGAAAGAGATTTATCGGAGAAAGAAACAAGAACGTGCAAATATTGAAGAAATAAATGATGATAATGTCAATAGAGATTTTTGACAAGAAGAAGTTCAACCAGGTATGCATGTAGATGTGATGATCGAGCACACGACACACATTGGGACTGTATTCAGAAAGTACAAAATTCAAAGTATAGAATTCAAATTAAAAATATTGTAAATAATATAATTGATTGTAATTACAATTTGATGTTTTTCAAAAAACATAAATAGATTT
>ML803378.1:104436-121529 GCA_009831015.1 Picea engelmannii
ATTTATTTCATAAAAAAATATAAAGGTAGACATTAAGCATCTTGCTAAGGGAAAAGACCCTTAATCCTCATAGTTTAATATTGGAATGGTTAAATGGGGAGGCACATTTTTTCATGTACTTCTCAAGGATATATATTCAATCATTTCATATGTCATAAGTATCCTATATAATGGTAAGGTAGCAAAGTGATACATGTTCACATTTAGATGGTGATATAAATAAGGTAAGATTTTACATAACTAATATGGTTTATAGCATCTTTTTCAAGTTATTTGGCATCATTCTAGAGTCAAAAATAAGTAAATGGGAATAAGAAAAAAAAATTAGGGATCCTTCTCAAGTTGGTTCTTGATCTAAGAATTGAACCATTGACCAATTGGTAACTCTTAGAGTTGTTTCTAAGAAAGGGTGAGGGAAGGATAATAGTAGCTAGATTTGCTTTCCCACTTTTTCCAAAGATTTTGATATAGTCCTTTGAATTAAACTTTGAAAAAGAATGGAGAATGTAAGAATTCAAGTTGAGTGCAAAGAAATAATTTTAGGTCATTGTAGAATTGGTGGTACCCATAAATGATAAAAATGGAAGCAAGAAAGTCAAAATCAATAATAATATAGAAGTGAAACAAGAATGTTCCTTCTATCCAAAAACTGGTTACACTAAGAATATTACGATCACTATGAATGGTGAAAAATTGGAGGTGGTTCCTTCTTGGGTTTTCTATTTATAAATAGAACACTTATCTAAAAAAACATGTAATAAAAGGCATCAAGACCCTCTATTCAATGTAAAAAAAATGTAGATAAATTCAATTGCAAAGTTGGAAACTAAAAAGACTACGCTTCACAAAATATTACAAAAAACAATTTTATATGATGATCTAGTTTTGGGAAGCCTTACGAGAACACCTTAGAAGAAAGTTAAGAGATTTCAAACATTGTTTTTATTAAAAAATCTATGGATTAAAATACAAACCCTTTATCATATGATCTTATTCTTATTCAAGTATGTTAGCATTTTGTTGATTTATGACATGTAAATTCAAAATAAAGCATATTGACAACAGGTTGACCGATCATATTGATAAAAAAATATGATATTTTTCCATTTAATTTTACTTTTTAGTCCTTACTTTTTCTAATATAGAAATTTTATTAAAATAATCTATATACCTGGATCTTAAGATTTCACTGGTAGATTGTTTTCTTACTTTAATATTATTCAGGTAACATAAACTATCACAACCTATATGAAAATGGAAATGATATGTCTCTGTATTTATCTTAATCTTAGACATCATATTTGGGCCGACTACGACTTTGGAGACTTTGGCTAGATCTAGAGAATCGTGTAAGTGGTAAAATTGGAGATTGTACTCTGAAATTTTGTAGCGATAAAATTTTGGCCACGGGTGGCCAACCCTGTGACCAAGCTATGGGCACGCCCACAGCTTGGCCACAGGCCTGGCCACCTGCGACCCAGCCTTTAAACATTAAAATATAGCAGAGACTGTCCATGAAAACTACAACATTGACAGGAGAAGGTTTTTCCACACTAGTCTAGTCGAATTAAAGCCAGAGCAGCGGTTTTTGAGACAGTTTTGGACACTATTTTGGGGCGACTATGACTCTAGAGAATTTGGCCAGATCTAGAGAATCGTGTAAGTGGTAAAACTGGAGATTTCACTCTGAAATTTTGTAGCGATAAAATTTTGGTCGTAGGTGGCCAGCCCTGTGACCAAGCCGTGGGAACGCCCAAGGCTTGGGCACCTGCGAGCCCCTCACAGTCCAACAATACAAAAATTTACATTAAAACCATATATTTTAAAACTTATATGAGTTTAAATGTATAGAAACTTACCTATTGTTTGGCGCGTCCACGCTTGCAAACGCATGAAAGACCCCTGTGCTCACGACCTCACGACGACCCCTGCACTCACGACCTCCTCACGACCTCAGATGTGCAACCTCCTCACACACGAGCTCATGGCCTCACTACCTATGCTCCCAAGAAATGACCACAAATTTTGTAAAATGTTTCCATATCGATGTGTGGTTAATATATAAACAATCTTTCAGCTGAAAGATAGTTCGACCGAATAATTTTTCGGCCGAAAATTTGTTCGGCCAAACTATCTTTCGGCCAAATAATAGTTCAGTCGAACAATTGTTTGGTCAAAAGAGGATTGTCGGAAAGAAAATATCCAGCCGACTAAATTTGTACATGCAAATCGAGGGGGCGGTTATTGCACCGTTTGATTTGATGTTTTTTTTTTTTCGTCCGAAAACAATATCTTTCGGCCGAAAAAATGTTTTTCAGAATTTTGGAGACGTGATTGTCACGAAAGTGTAACCCACCTCCGTGATTTCACCCGCTTCTGTACTCTTTCCTGGGAAACTAATTTGCCTCTACTCTGACTTCTACCTCTTCCCCTTTGACCTTGCTTTCGAGCCAATTTTTCTTTCACTTTTAAAGTAATTTGATAAGCCTCCTCTACATTTTTAATTGTCACCATACTCATCTCATCCTAAATGTCATATCTCAGGCCATTCATGTATCTGACGAATTTTTCATAATCACTTTCATGATGACCTGCTCTGATGTTTAGTTGGTAAAATTCCTCAGTGTATTCTTTTACTGTTATCCCTTTCTGTCTCAAATTATGCATTCTTCGAAATAGATTAATATGGCAGTCTCTAGGTATAAACTTGGCTTTCATCTTTGCAACCATCCTATGAAAACTTTTGATTTTTTGTTTTCCCTTGCAACGCCTATCATCCTACAGTTCATCCCACCACAATGTTGCATGCCCTTTCAATATAGTGACAACATGTTTTACTTTCCTATATTCTTCGATATCTTCATAATCGAAGTATTTAACCAGAGCTCTAAACCAATCTAGCATCTCTTCAACATATAAGTTTCCTTCATACATCGGAATATCCATATTTTCTCTAGCACCTATTCTTGCAACAACTCTAAATAGATGTTCCTCTATAGTGTCTTCAACTACAACTTCTTCTTCAACTCTAGCCTCATTTTCACTTTCGACTTCACTGACATCTCCTGTATCAATAGCTCGTCTATGTTCTATCTCCATAGCATCTAATCGAGCATGGAGTTCTCTCATTTCCATTTCCATGGTTGCATCGGGCATTGGCCTATCTTGACATCTTTTGGGTGACATTGTTTAAATCTGTTCCATGCATAATATTAATTCACAACTTGCCTTCTATCTTCTCTTGCCTACATAAAAAAATGATTGTAGGCTCTGATACCACCTAACACAACACCCTCACCTCTGCATGGATCTCTTGACCTCCCAGCCTTTGGATCTACATTTCCCTTGAGCCAGAATAGATCCTTTAGTTCCCACTCAAACATTCAAACCATATGACCACAGGTCCTCCTACGAAAACCCCGCGTGCACAAACCAACACCAAGCATGAGTCCCTTCTCCCATGTAACCACGACTCTACAACTACGGGTCACACAACAAGAAATTTCGCTAATCGCGATTTTGGAAGTGTTGGTGTGATATAATCCCAACACTTCACATCCAAGAAATCCCAAAACCCAATATGGGGCCTCTCCCTAGGGCCAGATCTAACGATCCTATGCCTTCCTCGATCGATGAGGATGATTGCATCATGAATTCACGTTTTGTTCATTCGGGACTGTTGTGTAACACAACCCCAATTCTCCAACTCCTGACTCCCGAAATCTAGCTAAGCTAGATCTACGGTTCAAGTCCTCCGTTGACCAACGGTCCGGATTGAATCGATGATCTTCCTTTCACAATTTTAGGAGGGTCTTCACCCCTCTTCTCCCTGCAGCCGAAACCACGACTTCCACTCCTTATATCTATGGTTCTGAGCTTCCCACAACATGACAGTCCATATTCTATCAGAATCTCATGTCTCGGGATTTAGCAAATCGAGACCTCCAAGTCACAATTCTCTCCAGGCTTCAATCCCTGAAACGTCGAGATCCAAAATCTAGAGATCAAAGACTCTTGTTGATCTGGATCCAACATATATCATTTCTCCTGGGATTGTGAACGCTGAAAGGTTATCAATCTTATCCCCTCCACCGATATGCTAGATCCAACGACTCATGGGATTTCGAGATTCCTCCCTCTTAGAAATTCCACCATCCGTTTTATATTTACGATGGCTCCAAGACAAAGACATGACATCAATTCTTTTGGGGTCGACGTCTATGAGGTGACTTCAACCTTTTTCTTTTCTTTGAATTCCTCTAGGTCTCTATCCCTTCTGATCTTGTCTTATGTTGAAAACTTGAGAATTCCAAGGGTTCTTTGCGTGCACTCCTTGTGACACTCAAGATAATCTATGGTTATCTGAACTTCGATACTATGCGCACTCCTTGCGATAAAGTTCTTCAGAATTAAAGGTGGGTTGGTAAATTATGAGACTTTTCCTGGCCTGTGCACACCTTGCACGACTCTGTGGGTATAAGAGAAACTCTATCCCTCCTAATATTTTCTCAGATGAAACTCAGAAAACTTGTCACGCACTCCTTGCAGACTTTCACTGCAACCTTTTGTAGGATTTCTCAAGAAGAGAAACAATTGAAGCTTATACTTCTCCTCCTATCATAGACTTCATACATTCAACATGAAATAAATAGGGTACATAACATTGAAATAAAATGCATAACAGAGACTAAAATTGACTGTAAACATACCATTCAAAAGATGTAAACAGAATTCATAAAAATAACCATGAAGTTGGATCAAAGATCCCTTATATTTATCCAAGTGCATATGTACATGGGCTTAATAGGAAAATTTGTCCGCTCATACCAATTCTACAATCTATGCTCTCTGTTGGAGCCGCCCTTGTTTTTCACCTTGCACAATTTTCAATTTTTGATACTGAAATCTAAAGTGAATTTTATTTTTCCTTCTGAGATCTTAAAACTCTGAAATACTTGTCACCTGGATAGAAATGCTTTTCCAGTTTCAAAACAGATCCATTTTCGCAAGTATGTTCGCTCTTTTGGTTTTATTTCCAGGTCTCGCAGGTCGGATACTTTAAACCTTGAGTTCACACGTCCCGAGTCACGAAACGGTGAAGTCATTTTTAATTTCAGCCCAAAACATTAACTAGGGTAAAACTTTTAACTCATGAGTTACGTTGTCGGGAGTTCGCGCCTCGGCATTCGTCAAACCTAAGTTTTTTTTTTTACATCCCCGAGAGCCGAGAAACGCGATAACTTTTGTGATAACCTTGGTCAAGGATTAAAGGTAAAAAAGTAACCATGGTTAAATTTGGTTCTCGGCACTTCACCACTCGGCACTTTCCTTCATAAATTTAAAGTGTGTAAAACCATGACTCATGAGGTTGTGATGCAATTATAGCAAGATTAATTAGTCGCCTAATCTAAGATTTTCTTCTCATAATTTGAGCCTTAATTATCGCCACATCGCGATATCGCAACTCGGCATATCATTCTTCCAAAAATTTGTCTTCGAAGTTCCGAGTCGTGATATGGCAAAGAAATTAATTATATAATTAAGGATGCACCAAATCACAGTTACTGTTAATTAAGATAAAATCGACACTCGCAGTCTCATGAGTTGAAGAGTCAAAATGTAAAAAGGAAATTCACGATGCAGCGAACGGCGAGAAAATTATTTACATTGCTGAGATTTGAAAATTTAAAATAATGAGAAATATGTCCCACACATCGAGGTTTCAACATTTCCCAAGGTAACTTTTTACTCTCCATACTCTGAATGACCGTCAGAGCGCCAAACATTGATGACATTAATGAAGAATTAGGGTGAATCCACGAATAAATAAGATCAGATTTACGCAATAAATTTGTTTCTAATTGCGATATGACAGGCTTATTTCGAATAGTACAGAGTTTTCAAATATATACGAGAGTTTCATTTTATATTAAACATTTTTCACAAGCGCACAGAGCTCACCTTTCTCTGAGTGAACTAATTTCTGCATGTATACACAAGTCTATCGCAGAAGAGCGAAAACGCAAGCTTCAGCCATGGCTCCAAGGAAAGCCGCAAAAGCGAATGTCGAGATTGCAGCATAGGGCCCAGACAATGTCTCTGATACTTCACCTCGGAGTGGCGGTTCAATACCTATATGGTCATTTGTTTCAGATATTCTGCAATCGGAGTTGGTGAATTATTCAGACTCCGACGACAATGATAATGAAAAGGATGACCTGAACACTAAATACAAGATAGTTGTTCAGTCTAGAATGCATCATGTTGCAACTAGACCCCGATTGATCCCATATTATGACATGATCCGATGGGCGTTGGATCATATAGACCTACCCACCATAACTATTATAAATGACCAAAGAGCCACTGTTGGGACTTTTAGACCAGAGCATATCCAAACCATGTATAAGCTCCCGACAACATCAGAATACACATGTGATGTTGAATTCCTGGAGGAATTCAAAAAGAAGGAATGCACTGAATATGACAAAACCATGCCCGTTTTGATAAAAGATTGGGTTTTGCGCTCCGCGAAATTCAGGGCAAATGACCAGGGTATTTATTCAATCTCTTTGCTGGAGCCACAGTATATGTATGTGGCAATGATGACATGCAGACTATATGGAAAGGAGGATACCTCACATTTTTACATTGCGTGGGTACCTCTTTTCTTTCGGGTAGCAGAAGGTTGCTCATTTAATTGGGCAAAGATACTCTCAGACAGTTTGTTCAACAGGGTCACAGAGTATCGGGAACAAAAGGCAGCCGGGAGACCATCCTCATTTTTCATGTCTGCGTATATCATGGACGCAATATGTTCCTTAACACCTTTCCCTTTGATGAGTTGGGCCTGGAATCCAGCCCAAGAAAAAACTGTACATGAATATCACGACAAACTGTGGGAAAATAAAGCAAACAAATTTATTTACGAAATTTTCAACTAGGTGATGGTGCCCCTGCACATCGCCATTTTTGGTCATTTGCCACCTCATATCTCGGATATTATTGCAGCAAATCTGAGTGGTATAGCAGACTGGTACGTAGAAGCAGAGTTTTCCTATTTCAGAGTATTCGGAGCTACAGTTCCCCTGCTTGCGCTACCACTGTTCATCTTCGACAAGATGGTCTGTCACGAGATTGCCCGACAAACAGTGATTGGCGGAGTGAGTAAAGAGATTAAAGCATCATCAAAGAAGGTATGGTCGTTTTTCCCCGTTCGGCTAAATTCTTATTCTTTATTGGATTTTGGGCATGCTAAAGCTGAGGCTGCAACCTTGGAAGACTTGAGTTTGGTATCTATTGAGTATAAAAAGCATGATCCTTAGAAAATTGTAAGCAACCATTTGGCAAATTGTGGGCTGAAGAAGTTTGAACACGAGTGTTCACCCTCGGATGATATTTTCTGAGGGGCAAGGTATTATGGGGAAGTGCTAGTTCGAATCCGATCTTTAGCACCTGAAGACATGGCCTCTGTTTTAAAGTTTCAGGAGCATAGACGAAGATGTCTCCCCATTGTGCTGGGAGGTTTGGGTATTTCCAAGGATAAAAAGAAGGATGTTGAAAGTTCTGAGGGTCAAATTTCTAACCCCGAAAAACACCAGGAAGGGGAGCATGGGAAGAATCCCGAAGCAGAAGAAGGGACCACAGACACACCCAAGGAACATAGTTCAGAGGTGGAAATAAGAAACACAGACCTTCCAGAAACCCAAAATCCAGAAACCGAGACGAAGACCTATGATCCTCCGAAGGAGCAGGACTCAGTCATCACACTAGGAAAGGCAGCTAAGCAGATCGGGGAACCCATCACTTTTGTCACCCCCTTGTAGTCAACGCAAGGAAATATAGAAGAAGGATGGATTTTCGGTGAAGAACTGAGGCCTATCAGAGCAGAAGAACTTCCTCCAAATGAGTTCTTCTTTGAAAAAAAGACTAAAGCAGTTGTGAAAAAAGAGTTCTACCAAGATGAAGGATCAACTGCTAAAAAATTCAAAGTGATGACAGATGGAAAGAACAAAAAGAATGATGAATTCTCCATAGAGATCACAGGAACGCTAGGAGCGTATGCGTCGGCGAATCAATTCTCGGTCGGGGTGTTAAAAAGTCAACTCAAAAGAAAGAATCGCCTGATCAAGACTCTCGAAGATAGAGTAGCTTCAGCTGCAGAAAGCGCTATTAGTCAGGCAAGTGGGGAAATAGAACTGGCCCGAATGGATGATAAAAAGGAAATAGAAGTCTTGAAAACCAAGTTGGAACAAGCGCATTCAGTGATCCGAGATGGTCGGATACAGGTGGGTCAACAGAAGAATATGATCACAGAGCTACAGGCTCAGTTAGATGTCACTGAAAGAAGGGTGATCGACGTCAAGGGGTTTAAATCCAGAGCGATCGATATACAGAGCAGGATCTCTTCTGTACAACAGAGTCTGCTAGACAAAGTTGGAGTGATTCGAGAAGATTGCCTGTTGATGCATCGGATTGTTGAGAATCTAACTGTCAGAGAAAGGAACGTAGAGGCTGCTCGGGTCACCTTTCAAGAGGCGGTGATAGCTACTAACAATAGATTTTCAACAGGTTCACCCGGACTCACCATCGCTGAACAAACTAGAGGTAATATTTTGTTAAAGGATTGGGAACATAATATTACCTTAAGCAAGGAATAGGCCCAAAAAGTAACCAAATCATTAGAAGAAGCCTTCAATGCTATAGATGGCGAGCTGATAGGAATGGAGAGTGGAGGTGACTCAGAGACATTAAGGCAAATGAATGTAGATCAGATTTCCCTTGATCTGAAGGAGAAGAATGAGAGAGATTCAGAGTATATCTATAAGACGGACAGGGTGGACATGGCTCAAGTTGACAAACACTTAATTCAACCTAGCGCACAACTCAGTGCCCTTGACATCATTGATGCACAAATGGGTGATAAGATTCCACAGTTAGCCCGAGAATTCTATTTCGCTGAGGCTAGCTGTCAAGCGAAACCTTCGCAACTTGTATCCCAGTTTGTGGACAAATGTATCATATGCACCGAATCCATGCAAAGACAAGCACCTGGCACCTTTTGAAAAAAGAGTAGGAGAGATGGAGTGATTTCGCTCCTCTCGTTTGTAACTGAATTTATGAAACCGTTGATTTTCTAAACTGATCTGCCAATTTGTATAAAGAGATCACAAAAAGAAGAAGAAAGGGCTGGACCTTTTTGGTATTGATTGTAATAGAGTTTTTGCATTCGAGAAGTTAATACTAGCAAATTTGAAGATTCTCGATTTCGTCACGACTATATTTCAAGTTTGTTTCTTTATGTTTCATTTGTTTCATTTCATTCCATTTTTCATAATTGATGTGTATTGCTATAATTTAGTACGACCACTACTATAGCGAAGGGATTTCATCTTTCTATAATTGGTTATTGTCTTTCCTCTTCACCAGCTATCAGCGGGTGTAAGACCAATTTGCATTTACAGAATTATATATTTATTTACACTATATCAGTTATTTCTATACTAATTTCTTCTTCTGTGTATGTGTGAGTTTTCTATTGACAGGAACCTTACGTTATATACAACTAAATGTTTTTCTTTCAGCCCACATCTTTTTACTAAAAACAATACAGTTACAGGAAAGGGCCTTCAGTTTGCATTCCTATTTTATTCTTTAAGCAAAAATCTCTCTTTATTTAGACCAAATTGAAACAGTGTTGAAATCTCTCTTTAAATCATTTCTTACTGGTATTGCTCCTCAATGACTGTCCCTTCAGCAACTCAACCTAATATTGAACCCAGACTATCTAATCAAACACATATTGCTTTAAGTCTTTTTGACACAATCCTTAAAACTGCTAACACCCAGGAAGAACTTGAACGTTCATGGGCAGCCATTGAACAAGATATTAATACTCAGGAATAGTTGGAAGCTAGACAACGAGAATGTAGAAATCCTCATTAGTTTCCTATACCGAAGGTTAGCGTAATCTTTTTATAAATCTTTAATATACTTTCGGATGCCTTGACACTATACTTTTAAGCCTTAAGTACAGACTCAGGAACAAAACTCTCCTCGGTTCTACAACACTAATTCTTCTTTCTAATGAGAATAATTACCATACAATACATACGACGGGGGTTTTTCTGAGTTTTCCCTCTCTCTTTACTAAGCTATGTTATCATAATTAAAAGCTACAACTACCTTACATTCCTTACAATAAATGCGTCCTTAAGCGACAGATGAGAGCAACTGCTCAAGATCTGTATTAAAACTCAAAACATAAATGAGAATTCATCCAACTTAAGATATTGCATATAGATTTTTATCTTTCAAATTCAAAACATTCTCAAAATATGCGTTGGTGCATATCCAACCGTCTTCCATTTGCACGCCCTTACGATACTCCTACATCAAGAATCTAGAAGTGAGACTTTAAGGATATTTGGCTATCTCATATTTGTGCATTTCCCCAAGGAAAAGAGGAAAAAATTGTCTCCATATGGAAATAATGGCATATTTATTGGTTACCATGACACATCGAAGGCATACAGGATATATATTCATGATCACTAGAAAGTTGAGATTATTAGAGATGTCACATTTGATCATAGTGCATCTTTCAGCAAATCAAAAAAGGATTGGGAAAAACATGAGTATGAGGAGGAGAATGAAGTTACTAGAGTTCCAGAGGCAAAATAAATTGAACCAAAGGAATTCATTCATGAGGATAATGACATGGAATAACCTCAAAGGCCATCAGAGATGAATTCTCGTAAGATAACACCATCTTGGGAACAAGAGATCAGCAGAGATGCATAAATATATCGTGCCCCATAAAATTATATGAGGGAAAGTAAGAATCCTAAACTGTATTCTAGTTATGTGGCATGTTTGTGTGATATCATGGATGCAGAATCGTCCAGTTATGAAGAGGCTGCAAAAAAGAGGGTATGGAAGGATGCCCTGGGGGAGGAATATCATTCCATAGTAAAGAATGATGTATGGGATGTGCTCGCCAGACTGAAGGATAACTCAGTGGTAAGCTCAAAATGGATCTACAAGACGAAATATGCAATTGATGGCAGTATTGAAAAGTACAAGGCTATATTTGTGGCTCAAGGATTCTCTCAGAAGGAGGGCATTGACTATGAGGAGATATTTTCTCCTACGACGAGATATACCTCGATCAAGACTATACTTTTGTTGGTTGCATTAATGAAATGGAAGGTGTATCATATGGATGTGAATACAACCTTCTTGAATGGTGAAATAAAAGATCAAGTATGTGGAGAAGCCAAAAGGGTTCGAGGTACATGATAGCGAGATGCATGTGTGTAGATTGAAGAAAGTTTTATATGGATTAAAGAAGGCACCCAGAGCATGGTATGGCATGATCAATAGTTTTATGACGAGCTTAGGATTTACAAAGAGCAGTGCAGATCCTAACCTTTACTTTAAGGTTGTGGATGATGGTCCAGTAGTACTGTTGTTGTATGTGGATGACCTATTTCTAACAGATGTGGAAAATCTCATCTCAGAGTGTAAGAGAAAATTGGATGTTAAGTTTGAGATGAAATATCTTGGGATGTGTTGGGCCCCAACAACCCTCTTCTTTATTTTTAATCAAAATCTTGGGTCCCTCAAAATTTTAGTTGGATTCTTCGCTTTTTTCCCTTTGACTTGATTAAATTGGTATTGGTTTTCTTTGTTTCGAGGTTGGTTTGAGTTTATATTTTTTTCTTTTGTTTGGTTTGAGTTTCATGAAATTCAAATGCAATTATGTTTTTCTTTCTATAGAGTTTTTAGGTTGATGGAAGAGCTTCATAATTTGGGAGTTTGTTATTACCTCTTCCTTATTGAATTTATCTGCTATGAGAATGGCTTGGTTGAAGACTTGGATTAATAACAATGATTTTACAGGAATAACATTTATTGTGACACATCATTTCTATGACATTTGTTCACATTTGATCAATTTTGATTGAGGGAGAGGCGAACATAGAAATCTTAATTTAAACGAAAACATTATTTTTTATCAATTTTTTACTTTCGTTTAAATTATGATTATGTTTTCGTCTTTTTCTCATTGGCAATCATTTTTACAAAATCATTTGGTAGGTTTAATTAATTTTTTTTTTTTGTGAGTTTGCATCTCATTTATATATATATATATATATATATAGAGAGAGAGAGAGAGAGAGAGAGAGAGAGAGAGAGAGAGAGAGAGAGAGAGAGATTATCTATCATTTGTTTGATTTTGTGAAAACCCTAAATTAATATTTTTCTCCTCTCCATCAACTTGAAGTTTCTAGAATTTTAAGATCATATTTGAAAGGAAATTATAAACAATCTTTGTTTAGAACTTATAGTTAGTTTAAATTCACTTTAATTTTATTGTTCTAGATTTTGTTTTATTCACAATTTTTTGGTTATTAATTTGGTTTCTTTTTGTTTCACAAGTTTCTATTATCAATTATTTGGTATGGATCTGATCATGGCTTGATTTTATTATCTAAATATGTTCAAGATAATTGATCCAAAAATAATATTTGATTGATGCAAATAATTTGAGCAACAAATAACATTTGGAAATGTGTTCAAGAAGAGACAAACGATTTTGCAGGTCTTGTTTCATCCCAACCGTAAGGAATATGAAGAAACGGTTGAAAACCCATTTGCAGAATGAACCCATTTAGCTTACTTATGGGAATTTAACCAAACAAATGCACGATTTGAGAGATATTTGTATCTCTATACGAGGAAAAATTCAGGTGGCGGAAATTATTAGTGATGCCTAGACTGTTCATTCATTGTATAAATATATGAAAAAGTTCAAAGCCATAGACGATTGAGGAAATTGAGAGTATTTTTATACTTTCTTTTTTGTATATTATATATTTTGTAAACTTTTTTCTTTTGAAATGGTGTAACGCATGGTTGGAATCTTTGGGAGAATGAACAAGTATTTTCAAAGAAGAATATGGAATTTCAGGTTGTTTAATGGCTTCTGTCCTATGATTAAAATGGTTTCGTTTCCATTATAATATCTTCATATTCTTGAGTAATTGATTATGCATTGATTTAAAATAGTTTTAGTCTATTTTATAAATACATGGTTAATTGCTATGATTTATGTATTAATTTTTTCAATCTTTAAGAATCTATTATTCCAAAAATTCATTTTGGACCTTATGATGAACTTATTATACTAAAGCTATATGGGATACAATTTACTCTTTGAATTTTGTTATTTTCTAGATTGTGCAATGTTAATATTGTTTCTCATATAATTTCTGAATATGAAACTTTATTTATATTAAACTAGCTTTAGATTGTTCTGGATATAACTATTCATGTTATGTTTTCATTTATATGGTTCATTATATTTTGGTTCCTTAAATATCTGTGGTTGATCATCTATTGAAGAATTTTGAGTTTGCATCTGATACTAGATAGTTGGTAACACCATTTACCAAGGATTGGAATTTCTTTGATTTTCAATTATTTGGACATTCTAAAGTCATATGATATATAATCGTTTGTCTTTCTGTCATCATAAAATCATTTCGGAATATTAAAGACTTATTTGAGTTTCTTCAGAAAGTATTATCCTTGATTTTGTCATAGGTTTACAATTGACATAGGTTAAGAGGAGCTTATACAAATACAAAGAGACGAATATAGCTTAGTATCATTGATCAACATCAGGTTAGTTAGTTTATATTTTATTTAATTTCTTTATTTGCGAATGAATAATGATTGCATCATTTAAACGTTAATTTGCTTTGTTTGTTTTCGTTATATCATTTACAATCTTACTCATTAATTTTTTATTTGGTATTTAGAATAATAGAATAATTTTGTTTATATATAATCTTGTTTAGCTCCATTACCTTAAAACAATTATTTTCAAAAGGCTTTGCTTAAACCTTGTAAATTGTATATAGCTATTCTACATAAACATTGTTAGTTAAGCATTTGTAATTAAAGTGTTGATTTTTAGAGTTGTATCTTAAGTTAGTCCTCATCTTTTAGTTGTTTTAAGATCTTAGTTGGCTAACGGAGCCACAAAACCTGTCAGGGTAGATTATACCAAATGGCTTTGGTTAAATAGACAACTCTAAACCAGATCTTCCCTTTGAGTTGACGGTGTATCATAAATGCCTGTCAATAGGATGATGCATTACTTTTTGGGTCTCGAGGTATGGCAGAGATAGGATGAGATCTTTTTGAATAAAGGGAAGTATGCAGTGGAAATCCTCAAGAGGTTCAGGATGTTGGATTGCAAGGAAATGGCTACACATATTGTATCAAATATGAATTTGTTGCATGATACAACTTGAGAGACTATGCATGATACTTTATACAAGAAGATGGCGGGTTCTTTGATGTACTTGATGAACACGAGACAAATATATATTTTTTTGTGAACACCCTGAGTCAGTATATGGAGTAGCCTAGGTAGGTTCATTTGGTCACAACAAAACATGTGATGAGGTACCTTAAGGGTACATTGGATTATGGTATTAGGTATGTGATAGACCATGAGTTCAGGTTACATGGATATTCAAATTCAAATTGGGCCAGCAGTATTTCTGGTCAGAAGAGTACTTCGACATATTTCTTCAGTCTAGGCTCCAATATGATTTTTTGGAGCAACATGAATAAACCATGTGTATCACTCAATACTGATGGGCATGAATACGTGGGAGCATGTTCAACATGTAGAGAATCGATGTGGATTCGAAAGCTACTATCTGGGTTATTTGGTCTCAAACTGGAGGTGACCTACATTTGGTGTGACAACTAGAGTTGCATGAAGTTGTGAGAGAATCCAGTGGTCCATGACAGGTCAAAGCATATCGAGATCAAATATCACTATATCGGGGATATGGTGCAGAGGGGAGAAGTGAGGATCTAGTATGTGACTATCAAGGAGTAGGTTGCGGAGGTGTTGACCAAGCCACTATCGAAGATGAAGTTCGATCACTTCAGGGACAAGCTTGGTGTGGTCCGTCTTCAGAGAGAGTGACGAGGTACAGATGCATTGTGGGGTAGTGGATCTCTTGGGGACATGTTGTATCTATTTTAGAGCTACCCACATGCTTTGGATGCATTTGTTGTGAAGTCATCCAACAAATGGATGTCTTGGGGACATGTTGTAGCTCAAAATCCTACTCGCTTATCCCAAAACCATATGACAACTCATGGTTTGTGTGTGTTTTTGCTTCTTTTATGCATACATGTTGTCTTTCCTTTCCCGATTGTTGTTCTTCCTTCTTTTTCAAGTTTATCTTATTTTGCACGTCAAATTGTTTTCCTTGCTTCTTTTGAAATCACCCTCAAGACTTAGTTCTTCGAAATGCATGTCCAACATGACCCTAACACTCACATGTGACTCATCCCAAGCCACTGAGGCCTGTTGCATCACACTTCTCCACACCTCCATGAACTTTTGGAGGGTTTCACTTGTTGTCATGACTTCTTTTTCTACCTTTGATTTTTTTGGAGGGTTATGTAAGTATTCCTAATGGGTGTGGGATTAGAAATTCATGTTATGTGATTCCTTGATTCTAAAGAATATTAACTAGAAGGTTGTGCTATTGGGTATTCTCTCCCTTGGACAACTGGCTTTCACATGTATCATGGCACCAGATTAGAGATGATGCATCCTTGGAAAATAAGAAATGAATATCCTTTCACTAACTCATAGAACAACACAAGTTTACCCAACAGGAAGGGTAGGTGCCCATCTACATTGTTGCATATCCGGGTGTAGACTCGAAAGGTGCAGATTTAAGTATCCCACCCATAAGAGAGAATAGATTAATGTACTAGTATGCCATGTTTCATGAACCTAAGGTGCCACCTATAGAGCACTATCTCATGCAATATGCCTAGTCTTAGAACTCCAATGACCATTGATGCTATTGCATAGTTGGTCGAATTGTAAGAAAGCATTGAGAGAGACAAAGAAACTAGGATGTAACACGAAACCCAAAGTTCCTACATTTTGGCAAATTTCCTATTGGTCCTTCGGCCATATGTAAACCAAAGTATCATATAAAACCAAAGTAAAACAAAACAATACAATGGAAGCTCATCGTGATTAATTAAGCTTGCACTTAAGGATGGAGTTGAAAGATGGAGGGCGACCCTCCTCCTCAAGAGTTTTGATCTTTCCACTAACTCTATCCAATTAGCCTAATATTTATGCACTCACTACTTTTTGCATTAAAATGCTATATGTCAAATTATTTTTAAATAACAAAATGCATAACCATTTTAAATTAGTTAAATTTTATATATTTCACCTAAATTTCTAGCTTTTTCTAATATAAGCTTTCTATATCTTAATAGAAATTTGAAACGTTTTATAATCAAAACTTAATGATAAAAATTGATGCAATAAAATTAAAAACTCTCATCACTCTTTACAACTGATTCCAGGGAAAGAAGAACAATCTCATACATTCTATAATAAAGTCTCGAAGGTTAAATGAAGACATCATTCTTTGAAAGTACACCATCTCAGCAACTCTGTGTGATTTATGTTAACTATGTTGATTATCGAGTCGCTAGTATGTTTATTTTAAAAATTCATATGGATTGAATAGTGTAAACAGTTGGTATCGTTTCAACATTATGGTTACATTATGGTTTATGGTGGAAATGAAGCGATTCTTCAATCACACATGATGGAGAAGAAATTCAGGAAAAACATGAGATATTTCTGTTATATGACATCTGTTACAGGGCCAATTGAAATGCAAACTCACTGAATTCTCGTTACAGGTCTTTTATATCAACAAACTAACTGAATTCTCGTTACAGGGTCAATTGAAATGCAAACTTAGTTCTTTGGACGAGGAGTAAATAAGAAATATAACCTATAATATACAAACTACACACGCATTCAGTTTAAAAGCTTCCCCAAATGCCCCTGCAATGAAAACTGAAACTTCCAAAAAAAAATCCATTTATTGTTTCAGGCCAATTGGAATGCACAGTTGCATAATGAAAACTGTATGTAAAAGGTGATGACATGGGTTATCATCCATCTTCCTCACTACTCGTATTGTCAGGAATGTGTTTGCTGTAGGTATCTC
>ML803378.1:125357-138768 GCA_009831015.1 Picea engelmannii
TCCTCGCTTGAGTCGATGGTGGTTATGACTTGATTTTGAAGCAATTTTAGGTAGCCTCTTGTCTTCCATGTTGTTTAACTTGTTCTTATACATTAGGTATCTAGTCATAGCCATGCTCTCAATGGGGGAAAGGCTTGTTTCTACAAGGAGGATGGGATATGGCATATTTCCTTTAATTTTGAGATTATAGGTTATAAAATTCTTTTATATTTGCTCTATCTTTCTCCAGGATTCACGAGAGCTACTACAACCCCAGAATTCACATCCATAAAGAATAACAGGTGTAACATGAGTCTCAAAGAGGAGTTTCTTCTTATCCCAAGTCCAAAGATGAACTGATTTACAATTGTTTTCAAGCCCATAATAAGCTTTCCATCCCCCAATAATCCTTTTCTCAATGCTATAATTCCAATTGAACTTGTGGGAATATCAATTCCAAGATATTTTTATCAAGTCACTTCCTCCAAGTTGTTGTTGTCATATACAAAAGTATCATAAGAGATCTTATTGGATTTAATAATCATAACCTTAGTCTTATCTGTATTAACAGTCATACCCATATTACAACAAAAATCCTTGAGGATTCTTAATTGGTTTTATACATAAGAAATTTAGCTTATTTGCTCGGAATGACATATTCATCAAAACCCTTGGGACATTATCACGATGTGGATGACAACAAGGAATAAGAGTAAAGTAACTGAGTCAAAAGAGGTTTTATTACTTTCAATATAATAAAATATTGATATAATATATATTTTAAATATTTATAGATTTAAAAAACATATTTTATATATTATATATATATAATGTGTTTTTTTTAGTCTATAATATTGAATTATCCATCAAACCCCACAAGCATGCTTTCAATGTGTTTGAGGAGGAATAACAACCATGGAGTATCATGGGCCTCCTAATTGACGATATTTTACTACTAATAAAACCTCTTTTGACCCATTTACTTTACTCTTATGCCTTGTTGTCATCCACAACATGATAATGTCCCAAGGGTTTTGATGAATATGTCACTTCGAGAAAATAAGGTAAATTCCTTATCAAATTATGACTATTTTCAGTGTTTTGATAACTTAGGAGGATTATTGGTTGAGCTATTGCTAATGAGTTTTTTCTCTAAGTACAGATCCTATGACATACATATAGATCATGTAGTTGCCTCGTTGTTTAATAAATCAACAACCAACTCGGAGCTAAACCACGACATGGGTTTTGTTCGTAGTGAGGTAAATAAGAAATAATGTCCATGCCAACCGATTTCAGAGGACGAGTAGCATGCTGACTGTAGGTCAAAGGATAGGATAACCACTTCCATTGTTAGCATGGGTAGGCATAAATTGGCTAGAAATATCTAGGCGTTGGTCTCCTCATGCATTTCCATGTCATGAGGATATCACATGTATGATTTGTTATGTATATGTTACCTCATGCTACCAGAAAATGGGTTAAATCGGTAGATCCTTTCTCATTTTTCTATCGTATGCTAATTTGGCAATGTGTGGAGAAAGGGATTTAGTTGAATCTCCCTTCCTATTGTTAGGATCAGTTCCGTGGATGATTTTAAGGATGGAAATTTATTTTAAAATGTAGAAACCTTGGCGAATCTTAGTAATCCTTCATATGCCAACTATAAAAGTATGGCGATATTTTTGTAAAAATATTCAAATTTCTAAGGATTCTATATAGTTTGTTTAAAATTTTGGTGATTTTTAAGGTAAAATAATATTATCCTATAGAATTTGGGCTAATCATTTTTAGAATAACAAATCTTTTTTGGGGAAAACCCTGGAAAATTATCCCATGAGCAAAATTTAGCCCCTAAAATCATTTCAGTTCTGCGTATAAAATGTGATAGTCAAATGATGTAAGGGGGGTAATAATTCATTAGTTTGAAACTCTAATAACTCTATAATTACTGAGACATATTACCCTTTTATTAATATAAGTGATGAGTTGATGTTCGAGATCAATTTGGTCGTGTAATCTCTATTGTCAATTTTTTAGCTTCTTCCATAGCATGATATCGGTTAGGAGGTGTGATATACATGGAACAGTTAACAAAATAAGCAAGTATACTGCCCAAGTAATAGGAACATCAAATATAGAGCATAAATATAATATTGATATCACAAAAAGATTAGTTCGCTTGCTTCTTCAAGGAGGCAGCCTATAAATGAGCAAAGCTCTCTTACAATAATACTCAACAACATACAATGGAGAGATGTATTCTTTAAATATGGTACACAACCAAAAATACAATGGGCCAATA
The DNA here is from genome assembly GCA_009831015.1 of Picea engelmannii. Taxonomy (NCBI): domain Eukaryota; kingdom Viridiplantae; phylum Streptophyta; class Pinopsida; order Pinales; family Pinaceae; genus Picea; species Picea engelmannii. The sequence continues at coordinate 127,642 of ML803378.1, forward strand.
CCATGGGTTATCCATAACTAATTATTAACTACTTTTGTTCCCGATAATAATGAGGGTTGACCACTTATTACAATGAAAACTAACTAATGACTAACTACAAGGGGTTATGGATAGATCCTAACATGCCATTCCCCTTCAAAATGAGCCCCGTCCTCAAGGTTGAAGGTGTAGAAATTGTTACAGGATGGAAATTGGTTCCCAAGTTGCATCCTCTGGAGATGTGTCCTTCCATTTGATAAAAAATTCTTTGATAGTTTGGCCCCTCATGTGACACTGTCACATGTTGAGGACAGATTTGTGATGTAGCCAAATGGAGCCTTCTTCATCTAGTTCAAGTAAGATGGTTTGAACCCTACAATTCTGACCCACCACTTTCTTCAAACAAGAAACATGGAACACCAAATGTATTTTGGAGGCCGTTGGAATTGTAAGTTTGGATGAAACTGGAACAATGCATTTGTGAATTTGATAGGGGCCATAAAATTTGGGTTCCAAATTGTGGTGGCCTTGAGATTTGAACAATGTTTTCTTGTAAGGTTGGAGTTTGAGAAACACCTGATCACCCTCTTGGAAAACCCTTTCAGAGCATTGTTGGTCAGCTTGTTGCTTCATACTATTTTGGACCATGTGGAGGTTTTCCTTTAGAGCCACAAGGGTAATTACCCTACCTTGCAACAACTTTTCAATATTGTGTACCTTTGATGTTTCTAGAAGGTAGGAAGTGACTATAGGTGGTTTTTGTCCATACATTGTTTCATATGGTGTCATTCTGGTGGTTGTATGATAAGAAGTGTTGTACTACGATTCTTCTTGTGGTAACCATTGCACCTGCTGATGTTGTCTGTCTTAAAAAAAATAACATAAGTATGTTTCCAAACACTTATTGACCACTTTAGTTTGGCCATCTATCTTTGGGTGGTATGTTATTCTAATGTTCAATTGTGTTCCTTGAGTACATTGGCTTGCCAAGTATAGTGATTGAGAGGGCTAGTATCAACTTGAAGTCACTGAATTATTTGCGAGATAGTGGGATGGGTGAGCCATTCATGCCGAACTTCATCAATCCAATGAGGGATTGGTAATGATAGAGAAAAGAGGGAACTTCCATCTTCATATTGTATGGACAACACATCTTCCGTGACATTGTCCTTTCTATTCTTATAGATGATCTCATAATCATAGTCCAAAATTTTGGTCAACCATTTATTTTTTTATCGAGCTGACAACATGTGAGTTTTCAGGGCATAATCTCCCATTTGGAGTTTAAAATTCTCAACAAAATCCCCCACATTTCATTGTACCACCATTAGCTATGAGAATTTTAAAATTTGAAATTGGTCGAATAAAACAATTGACATCCTTGAGGACCCTACAATGAATAAAAATATGGGTGATGTCACTATCAAATAACACTACTACTAGACATTGTTTGATGTATCCTTTGATATTTAATGTCTGTGAAGAATAAATACTAGCAAGGGCATGGAGAGAGATGGCATGTTCTTTCGATACGTCAGGAAGTTCAATGGCTTCTAAGAGGGGTAGGGTGGGATCAATATCCTCTAGCTGAAGGGCCTCATCTAACATTTAATCCTCAAAGCCATCAATCTGGAAGAACTTATATTCACAAAATTTATGTCCTAGTGCATATTTTTCATCATAGTTATAGCAAATCCCTTGTTTCCTACCTTCTGTCATTTCTATTGGATACACCTTTTGAATCTTGAAGGTTTGAGTGGGAGCAGTGGTAGCTCTTGGATAAGGATGATTGGGGACTGAAGAACAAAGGGGTTGTGCCTAAAGAATGGTCTCAGGTTCCAACGCTAATTTGCACACCTGTAACCAAGTAATAGGATGATGCATGCAAACATGAGCACAAATTTCCTCCTTTAAGCCACTTATGAAACATTGAAGATAAAATTCATCAGATAATCCCTCAGTTCCGATAGCCAATTGTTCAAATGAAGTGAGGAAATAGGCATATGACCTTGTTTGTTTTATCTTGGTGAGGCACTCCAAATAAGGATATTCCTTATCAAAATGTGCACAAACAACTTTGGTGAACATGTTCCAATTCGGATGTTCGGGATAACATTTCTTATGTCATTGCCACCATTTCCAAAATTCTTGATCTAAGTACATAACTCCTACATGGAGTTTGGTATCATCATCCTTAATATCATGGAGGGAGAAGTAGTGTTCCATTTGGGAAACCCACCCAATTGGGTAAAATCCATCAAATTTATGCATATCCACTTTTGGCAACTTATTCCTGGGGTTTGGAGGACCCCAAGGGAATTGGGAATCATGAGTATTCTCATAATGAGAAGAATGAGGAGCTTCAGAGTGGTACTTGGGTTTCTTACCCTTGTCAAGTAATCCAACGTATTGGGAAATGGATTGCACGTTTTTCTTTATGTCATCCATGTCTTCAAATCACTTCTTGAGTTGGTTAAGGTCCCCCATATCTTGTTTGAGATCAAATAAATATTCATATAGTTGGGTTACCTTAGGGTCCCACTCATCTCTAGTCTGAGAGTGACTGGTAGGTCCCATTGTGGAGGCTTAGGGAGAGTGCTAGGTGCCAAATAATGGTGTCGGGAAGGATATTGGTTCCACAAAAAGTCTTAAAAAGGATAGGTATCACTGTGATCAGGGAGAAAAGAGGAAGCCAGTGGGATAGGTCTCAAATAATGGTGTAAGGGGGTTGGGTCCAAAAAAGGCTTAAAAATGATAGGTATCACTACAATTAGAGAGAAAAGAGGAATTCAATGGGATATATATCAAATAATGGTGTTGTTAGTCCACATACTTTTTGTTTAACTCTTGCAGAGTTATACTCCGATCTGAATAATTATGTAGTGTCAAAATGTCCAAATTCTTAACAGGGAAAAATATGTAGGAATTTTGCAACCAAAATGCAGCAAGCCAGGTTGCGTGGAAATGGATCTTGTATGTTCTCTTTCAATGCTGTTATTTTTCTATTCTGTGTCTTTCCCCAGTGTTATGGTATGTTTCAGGGTACCTATAGACAAGGTTTTTCCCTGTGTTATAGCTCTTTGATATACATGCGAGGTCAACAATATTACTCAGCCCAATATCGCAGGGCACCAACTAAGGAGGTTCAAGTAATACTTGATTACCCAGGTAATAGAGAGTATCTTCCCAAGTGTTGTTCTCGGTGAAAACTAACAAAGGACTAACTATGAGGGGTTAGGGACAGATCCTAACAGGAGGTCCCGCAAATTTGGTCCATGTTGGTTTTTATTTTCATAGTGTATGGGTTAAGTATATTTGTTTATATTCTTCATTTATTTGCAAGATTGTATATATATTCAATTGATTAGTAATTTCAAGTTCTTTTTCTATAGTTGTTGTTCATTATTTATTTTTCCATATACATGCTTTTATTTTCTTGTCCATTAGGGAAAGTCCCCCACTAAAGGCCATAGTTCATGAGTGAAACACCTCTTTTGAATTCCTTGACTAACCATTAGAGTAGGTGAAATATTGGGATTGTCGCCCTTGGAGAAGCCTTGCTACTATTGGTGCAGAGAAAAAAGACACCCCAATGATCACCATATCACATACACTTTCTTTCTCTCTTGCATTTACATTGCTTGTTTGGTAGAAGGGAGATCACTATTGAAAGGTGTGGATACACATTGCAACTATGTGTGGTTGCATGACCACTTTATTAATTCATTGTGAATGATTGTAGCCTATAGTGAAGGGGCTCTATGTTGACACTGCAGTTAGAAAACATACCATAGATTTAATTTCTGCATGAGTGTCTTTCCTTTGATAAGCACTAAAGCAAGTCAAGATCCACTGAATATTATGTTCAACATTCATTTTGTAATCTAGATACAAATGCTTTAGATTGTGAATGAGTGAAATGCTGCTTGATGTCCTCAATAAAACCTTTCTCTGAGTTTTCCATCCAGTGAGGGAGATCTATATAGCATTTCCTATAAATCCATCCCCAAAACCTAACAACCAAAAAACATTCTTGGAGAGTGAAGGTCAAGGGTAAAGAGGAGCTACTTGTACATGCATCTCAAGGAGTATCAGTTTTCCAATAACATATTACAACAAAAAACATTATCTCCAACCATGAGATGGAAAATAATGTTATGCCAAAGGAAACCCCTACTCTACTCTTATCTTCCATCCTATAGTGGAAGAGCCCTTTCCTAGATATTTTTCAGAGTCTGCTTGATGATCGGAGAAGAATATTGAAGGGATTTGAAGATTGTGGGGACCAAAAGATTGCAAATGGGGAGGTGTGATCTGAATTGGATACTCACCAAACATTATAATAAGCATCTAGTTCCTTTACCTCTTAGAAAATTTTCAAACATGTCCTTCTTTATTTTATTTTGTCTTTTCTTTTGGAAAAATTGGAAGTGGAAACCAACCATTATGATGGTTGGCCTTCCAAAGGTATCCTTTTAAAATAGTGAACGTTGTAATGAGAACGTGAACAAGGGAGAAGAAAGGAAAAATAAGGAAGACAATAGAAGAAATAAGAACTAGAAAAGGACAACCTATTTGAATATCAATGGACAAAGGAGTTAAGGAGCTTGTCCACAATGAGTGAAGGTGCCATTGAGCCATGGACAGGTGCATTTTTTTTTTTTTAATCAGTGAGTAGCAATACACATTTCTATATAGCTATAGCATACCCCTCTGTATTTATCTCCTAAGCCTATTTAAATTCCCATTACATGTTGATTTTCCAAGGTAAAATATGTGTGTTAGAGGTGGGTTTTATCTCTATGTTAATGACTATATGACTTTGCTAATGGTTACTTATTAAATGTTTTCTTTAATTATTGAAAGTAAATGACACAACATATTTTACTTTCCTTGGGTTGAATAAATTTGGCTGACAGTCGGTGGTCTTCAAATGTCACCAAAATATCACCTTGTAAATTACAAACATAAAGATTCTTCCTTCGGGTGTAACAAATGAACTTCCTTCTTTTGTCCAAATAGTAAGGGCAGAAAGCTGCATGAATATCAGTTATTTTTATTATTTTAGGACATCAGAACCTATATCTATTATTTCCATCGACGCTTGAGATTGTTGGACAAGTATTCTCTCTATTGTTCCACAAAGTACAACGAATTCCATGTCACATCTAGGGTTGATAGGGATCCAAGTTTCCTTACTCAGTTGTCCATCATGTTTGGAATAAATTCTTATGGGTATTTCTACCTTTGGTCCCAAAGACTATTTCTTATATTTTTTTCTTATAAGGTATCAAAATTTCCATATTTCTTGGACCTAGAAACCCCAAATCCAAATAATCATCGTTGCCTTCATCTCGTATGGTAAACAACAATTCATACTCCTTCAATTTCAAACTTTGAACACTTTCTCATTGATATTATGAATTATACCTCTGCAATTTGAGATATCAAAATCCCAACTAGATATGTCAGACTCGCCTGGAAATATATCTGTACATTCTGACAATTCTGGCGAGTCTGTTATTTGTGAAATTTTGAAGCTCACAATCTTTCGAGAATGGTACCCAGACTCATCCATGATTATTAGTGAATCATTGTTGCTATTGTAACACACGTACTCAAGTTTCCTCCTAAAGACTATTGATGTTGGCCATCCAAGCTGGTTTAGAACAAGTTTGATTTCTCCATGTTATTTAAATAGATATTATGGACCAATCATGGATCAATGGCTATTAATATCGAGAATAATATAAACCATTGGATTACTCTATGTTGGGAACATATCATGATGGTTGAATTTCCTAACCACAAATGCATATTAATGCATACTAAAGAACACACTAACAAACACACTTTTACCTAACGACATTAGAGCAAGTAGATCTTATCTAACTCCTAAGTTTCTAAATATCCTAACAACTTTGAGGATTTATTCACATGTCAAAAGGTCATACATCCATAATGAAGCTCTTATATTTTGTAATAGTCCCACTAGGTACCATTGTACTAGTAGATTTTCATCGATTGCATATGGTATTTGACTCAGCAAATATTTGAATCTTTTTTTGTATCCATGCAGAGTTTCATAGGGATTTTGGTTGATTTCCTTATGCTTTTATGCTACTAAATGGCTTATATCTCATGTCTTAAAAATGACAGGAAATTATATTTTATTTCATTTTTCATATGTGTTTTATTTTCAGTGAAATTCATAAACCAGGTAGATCCCTAGCTCGAAGCACGGCTCCAAACTAAGCCATTTGTTTTTCTTCATCGATTATATCTACAACATCCCATAATTTCTCACAAATGAACCAATATAATTTAGGATCTTCATTGAATTCATAAATAGGGATGTGGTTAATTTCGGTTGTTGGTTTCTTTTTATAAAATGGAATTATTGCAAGATCTTTAGTTGAAGCAGACTTGGAAGTTAATGGAGAAATATTTTCTTGAGTCAAGGTCGAGTTATTTGACTCAATCAATGTAATCTATGGTTGTTCTTTAGTTGGGATATATTCAATTTCTAACTTTACTCATTCTATCTTTAAGATTGAGTCATCTATCTGACAAGGTTTATCTATATACTTGAAGAACTATCCTCTACAGGGTCATATTGATTATCTTTCACTATGTGTCAAATTTGAATCTTCTAGAAGCAATTTTGAAAGGCATGAGATGTGCATGAGATATATTACATGAATTATTATATCTTCTATTCAATAATTAGCGTTGCATTTCTTATTTGGCCAGTATTATGAGTTTGACACCACACCCATGGTTATTGTGTATCTATATGAAGTCATTGTTGGAGAAAGTATGTGATCCAAAAATGGAAGGAATTAATAACAAATTGACATTAACAAGATGCTCATGAATGATTAAAGATTCCACACATAATAGACCATGCTGAAAATAAGAGAATATAAAAACAATAAGAAAGAGAAATAAACAACAAGAACTTGTTAACAGAGTTCACCAATGTGTGGCTACGTCTTCGGGTATGCTTCCATGTGGAGGACCTCTTTATTGATCTTTCAATGTTCAAGTTCTCTTTACAATGGTTCTTTCTATTACAAATAGGATTATGATATGTTGTACAAGATATCCTTGAGTAGATACACACATGCCTCAACAATCTCCTCTCAAAACATGACTAAATGCCCCTCAAAACATGAGAAATGGGCCATTAACTCATACTCTTCTTTGCATTCCCTGAATACAAAGTACTCTCTCAAGCTCAATAAGCTCGTTTTATATAGTGTTTAGGCTCAGTTGGAGAATCCCAACTTCCCACAAATATATGGCCTCCTTTTGGGATCAAATCCGCCTCCAAATGGCCAAGAAATCTCCAAAAACGCCCAATCTGGGAAAAACTATAGCAAAAAGATCCACTTTGTTGAAAAAATCAAAACTAGCCCCTCTGGCCTAGGCGTGTGCACCTTATACAGGGTGATATGGATTAATATGGCCAAGCACCATCCCCTTAGGGGTTACGCGTTGTCCTTTACCTCCGCTAGCACCAGTCACATGTCAATATGTAATAGAACCAAGTCCCAAACGATGCAAATGGCCTCTGGTCTTTACCCCCGAGTCATATGGTATAGGCTCTTGCCGGTGCTTAAGCCTATATTCTATGGCCACCGCGCTCGTAGCTAATCCGTATAGTTCAGCACCGGGGTGTGGTTGTATGAGGTAGTACACGTAACTACGGGCTGGGGCTAGGCCCCAACACTTTCCGCCTCTGCTCACAACATACTCAGACTTTAAATATTATAATGCAGAATTAGCTTAACAAGTTACATTCTAGGTGGGTTGGTACCCAACCTACCCCAAAGCTCTCCCAATTCTAGAGGTCCTGAGGTTGAATCCAATGAAGTCCAACATTCCTTTTTCCATTTTCAACAAATCACGAGATGCCACATGGAAGCCCATGTCTGGGCGATCTGGCATCATTTTAACTTAGCTTTGAATGTGCCACTTGTCAAAACCTGATTGGACCATGTCTTCCACCTTCCTAGTCAACATCTTTCTTCTATACCACATTTCACGATGCCACGTCATCTTTCTTCTGTATAGTGGAGCACCAGGGTGTGGTTGTATGAGGTAGCACACGTAACTGCAGGCTGGGGCTAGGCCCCAACACTTTCTGCCTCCGTTCACAACATACTCACACTTTAAATATTATAATGCAGAATTAGCTTAATAAGTCAGATTGTAGGCGGGTTGGTACCCAGCCTACCGCAAAGCTCTCCCAATTCTAGAGCTCCTGAGGTTGAATCCAATGAATTCCAACATTTCTTTTTCCATTTTCAACGAATGACGAGGTGCCACATGGCAGCCCATGTCTAGGCGACGTGGCACCATTTTAACTTAGACTTGAATGTGCCACTTGTCAAAACCTAATTGGACCACGTCTTCCACCTTCCTAGTCAACATCTTTCTTCTCTACCACGTTTCATGATGCCATGTCATCATTGACATTTTTCATGTTGACTATTGACTTTTTGCTTGTTTGGGATATCAATTAGAGTGTGATAACTCTCGCATACAGTGTCTGTTTGAGGAAGTAAATATATGGCCAGAATCAACATGACGTTCCAGACTCAATGGAGTTGGTTTCATCCAATTTCGACAACTTTCATTTTTGAGCAGTTTCTGGACTTGAGGAGCCTCTTGGATCATTCCTCCCCACTTGGAAGATTTTGGAACACCAAAAGTCTCATATCAGTTGGTAAATAAGTGAGGATATTATGTCATCACTTTTCCAGTCTCCATCCACTTGGACTAACTTGGATTTGTTCCCTTCAATCCCACTCGAAGATACTCCACATCGCCCCCTGTGAGAAGTACATACTCTTTTGTCCAAAATGGTGTCTTACTGCAACTCATTCATATACTCAGGAGAAAAATCTTCTATGGTAGGAATGTGAACATTCTCTCCTTGATCCTCTATAGTAGGAGGCTCATACAATCTCAAGTTTTCCACATTTACAACTGAATAAATTTTCATATATGGAGGCAATTCTAATTGGAAAGCATTAGTACCAATCTTGTCTAAAATTTTGAAAGGAACATAACGAATTGGTTTTGTCTTTTTACCTTCTCCTTGCATCCTTTCCTTTTTGATGTACAATGATACTTGATCTCCTTCTTTGAACTAATGATCAACTTGATGCATATCATGGCTTTTCTTTTACTTGGCTTGGATTTTCTCCAATTGTTCCTGTACTGCCTGATGAATCAACTGGATTTGTTCAATGAAATTTGTAGCCATGTCCACATCACTATGTCTTTATAATCTAATGTCTTTCACAAAGAAAAAATCCAAAGGATATTTTGGAAAGTACCCCAAACATTTTTCAAATGGATATCTCTGAGTAGAATAATTTTTGGCTCGATTATATACATGTTGCACATAACACAAATGTCCATCCCAAAGCTTAGGATTTTTGTTGCAATATTCCCAAAGTAGACACACTATTGTTTTTTTCACCACCTCTATCTACCCATCCATCTGTGGATGAAATGTTGGGATCTTCTTTAGCCTGGTGTCCATAAGTTCCCACAAGCTTGACCAAAATTTCCCCATGAATCTGGAGTCTCAATCATATACAATAGAAGTAAGTAAGGAAAAATGAACCCATACATTTTCAAAGAACATTTGAGTTGTTTGTTCAACTGTGACTTTCTTTTTACAAGGAATTAGAACAAACATCTTGTTGAACCTATCCACAACTACATACAAGTAATCATGACATTTTCTAGACATAGGAAATCCCCCCACAAAATCTATAGATACACTTTCCCATGGTATAGAAGGAATAGGAAGTGGAGTGTAGAATCCTAGGTTTTTGTTACTTGGTTTTCTTACTGAACACATAGTACATCCTTTTACATACTTAGACACATTTTCATGCATTCGAGGTCAATAAAAAAATCTTTTTAACAGAGCAACTGTTTTTTCTACACCAAAATGTCCTCCTATAAGAGAAGTATGTGTCTCCCTTATTACATGAACTCTTTCCCTTTCTGGAATACATAATTCTCCCAAATGATACAAAATTTTGTCTTTAATATAATAATTCAATTCTTCTTCTCTTTTACCATGACTTAAAGTTGCATAGAATTCCTTAAAATCTTTGTCCTCAACATATTTTTCAATGTAACTTTCATGAGTAATTGAATTTTGCTTAAGGATTGTAGCAATTGTACTAAGAGGTCTTGATAACATATCAACAACTTTATTATGAATGCCCTTTTTATATCTGATGACCGAATTAAATTGCTGCAGAATCCCCATCCATCTAAAATGCCTTGATTGTTGTATCTTAGTTTGTGATTGTAGATACTATAATGGTTGATGATCAGTATGCATTATTGTTTCTTTTCCCATTAAGTAATGTTTCCACTTTTTAACACTTTGTACTAAATCATACAATTATTTATCATAGGTTGGATAGTTAATTACTATTGTAGTAAAGGTCTCAGAATGATATCATATGGGATTTATGTGCTGCATCAACATTACCCCCATGGTATAGTCACTTGCATCGATTTCAATTTCAAAAGACTGTTGGAGATCTGGCAATGCCAGAATAGGAGCTAGACTAATCTTTTCTTTCAAAGTATCAAGAGCCTTTTGATGGCTTCCTCCCCACTGGAATCCCCTTTTCACACTTGCCAATGCATGTAAAGGTGTTTCTACTAGAGAGAAGTCTGCAATAAACTTCCTCCAATACTATGTTTCCCCCATGAAGCTTATTACTTCATTTACATTTGTATGCTTTGGCCAATTTACAATGACCTCAATTTTAGAGGGATCAATCTTAAGCTCTCTTCCCCTTACAACGTAACCGAAATATACAAGAGATGTTTTTCCAAATTCACATTTTGACAACTTTACAAAAATTTTCTCTCTCTGTAACACTGAAAGTACCTGCTTAACATGTTGGACATGCTCTTCCTTGGTCCTACTGAAAATAAGAATATCATCTGAGTAGACTATTACAAGCTCATCAATGAATGGCCTGAAAACATTTTTCATTACCCTCATAAAAGTAGCAGGTGCATTAGTAAGCCCAAATTGCATCACTAACCATTCAAATAATCCATGTTTTGTTTTAAAACTAGTTTTCCATATACCCT
>ML803378.1:142682-157252 GCA_009831015.1 Picea engelmannii
GATAACATTTCTTATGTCATTGCCACCATTTCCAAAATTCTTGATCTAAGTACATAACTCCTACATGGAGTTTGGTATCATCATCCTTAATATCATGGAGGGAGAAGTAGTGTTCCATTTGGGAAACCCACCCAATTGGGTAAAATCCATCAAATTTATGCATATCCACTTTTGGCAACTTATTCCTGGGGTTTGGAGGACCCCAAGGGAATTGGGAATCATGAGTATTCTCATAATGAGAAGAATGAGGAGCTTCAGAGTGGTACTTGGGTTTCTTACCCTTGTCAAGTAATCCAACGTATTGGGAAATGGATTGCACGTTTTTCTTTATGTCATCCATGTCTTCAAATCACTTCTTGAGTTGGTTAAGGTCCCCCATATCTTGTTTGAGATCAAATAAATATTCATATAGTTGGGTTACCTTAGGGTCCCACTCATCTCTAGTCTGAGAGTGACTGGTAGGTCCCATTGTGGAGGCTTAGGGAGAGTGCTAGGTGCCAAATAATGGTGTCGGGAAGGATATTGGTTCCACAAAAAGTCTTAAAAAGGATAGGTATCACTGTGATCAGGGAGAAAAGAGGAAGCCAGTGGGATAGGTCTCAAATAATGGTGTAAGGGGGTTGGGTCCAAAAAAGGCTTAAAAATGATAGGTATCACTACAATTAGAGAGAAAAGAGGAATTCAATGGGATATATATCAAATAATGGTGTTGTTAGTCCACATACTTTTTGTTTAACTCTTGCAGAGTTATACTCCGATCTGAATAATTATGTAGTGTCAAAATGTCCAAATTCTTAACAGGGAAAAATATGTAGGAATTTTGCAACCAAAATGCAGCAAGCCAGGTTGCGTGGAAATGGATCTTGTATGTTCTCTTTCAATGCTGTTATTTTTCTATTCTGTGTCTTTCCCCAGTGTTATGGTATGTTTCAGGGTACCTATAGACAAGGTTTTTCCCTGTGTTATAGCTCTTTGATATACATGCGAGGTCAACAATATTACTCAGCCCAATATCGCAGGGCACCAACTAAGGAGGTTCAAGTAATACTTGATTACCCAGGTAATAGAGAGTATCTTCCCAAGTGTTGTTCTCGGTGAAAACTAACAAAGGACTAACTATGAGGGGTTAGGGACAGATCCTAACAGGAGGTCCCGCAAATTTGGTCCATGTTGGTTTTTATTTTCATAGTGTATGGGTTAAGTATATTTGTTTATATTCTTCATTTATTTGCAAGATTGTATATATATTCAATTGATTAGTAATTTCAAGTTCTTTTTCTATAGTTGTTGTTCATTATTTATTTTTCCATATACATGCTTTTATTTTCTTGTCCATTAGGGAAAGTCCCCCACTAAAGGCCATAGTTCATGAGTGAAACACCTCTTTTGAATTCCTTGACTAACCATTAGAGTAGGTGAAATATTGGGATTGTCGCCCTTGGAGAAGCCTTGCTACTATTGGTGCAGAGAAAAAAGACACCCCAATGATCACCATATCACATACACTTTCTTTCTCTCTTGCATTTACATTGCTTGTTTGGTAGAAGGGAGATCACTATTGAAAGGTGTGGATACACATTGCAACTATGTGTGGTTGCATGACCACTTTATTAATTCATTGTGAATGATTGTAGCCTATAGTGAAGGGGCTCTATGTTGACACTGCAGTTAGAAAACATACCATAGATTTAATTTCTGCATGAGTGTCTTTCCTTTGATAAGCACTAAAGCAAGTCAAGATCCACTGAATATTATGTTCAACATTCATTTTGTAATCTAGATACAAATGCTTTAGATTGTGAATGAGTGAAATGCTGCTTGATGTCCTCAATAAAACCTTTCTCTGAGTTTTCCATCCAGTGAGGGAGATCTATATAGCATTTCCTATAAATCCATCCCCAAAACCTAACAACCAAAAAACATTCTTGGAGAGTGAAGGTCAAGGGTAAAGAGGAGCTACTTGTACATGCATCTCAAGGAGTATCAGTTTTCCAATAACATATTACAACAAAAAACATTATCTCCAACCATGAGATGGAAAATAATGTTATGCCAAAGGAAACCCCTACTCTACTCTTATCTTCCATCCTATAGTGGAAGAGCCCTTTCCTAGATATTTTTCAGAGTCTGCTTGATGATCGGAGAAGAATATTGAAGGGATTTGAAGATTGTGGGGACCAAAAGATTGCAAATGGGGAGGTGTGATCTGAATTGGATACTCACCAAACATTATAATAAGCATCTAGTTCCTTTACCTCTTAGAAAATTTTCAAACATGTCCTTCTTTATTTTATTTTGTCTTTTCTTTTGGAAAAATTGGAAGTGGAAACCAACCATTATGATGGTTGGCCTTCCAAAGGTATCCTTTTAAAATAGTGAACGTTGTAATGAGAACGTGAACAAGGGAGAAGAAAGGAAAAATAAGGAAGACAATAGAAGAAATAAGAACTAGAAAAGGACAACCTATTTGAATATCAATGGACAAAGGAGTTAAGGAGCTTGTCCACAATGAGTGAAGGTGCCATTGAGCCATGGACAGGTGCATTTTTTTTTTTTTAATCAGTGAGTAGCAATACACATTTCTATATAGCTATAGCATACCCCTCTGTATTTATCTCCTAAGCCTATTTAAATTCCCATTACATGTTGATTTTCCAAGGTAAAATATGTGTGTTAGAGGTGGGTTTTATCTCTATGTTAATGACTATATGACTTTGCTAATGGTTACTTATTAAATGTTTTCTTTAATTATTGAAAGTAAATGACACAACATATTTTACTTTCCTTGGGTTGAATAAATTTGGCTGACAGTCGGTGGTCTTCAAATGTCACCAAAATATCACCTTGTAAATTACAAACATAAAGATTCTTCCTTCGGGTGTAACAAATGAACTTCCTTCTTTTGTCCAAATAGTAAGGGCAGAAAGCTGCATGAATATCAGTTATTTTTATTATTTTAGGACATCAGAACCTATATCTATTATTTCCATCGACGCTTGAGATTGTTGGACAAGTATTCTCTCTATTGTTCCACAAAGTACAACGAATTCCATGTCACATCTAGGGTTGATAGGGATCCAAGTTTCCTTACTCAGTTGTCCATCATGTTTGGAATAAATTCTTATGGGTATTTCTACCTTTGGTCCCAAAGACTATTTCTTATATTTTTTTCTTATAAGGTATCAAAATTTCCATATTTCTTGGACCTAGAAACCCCAAATCCAAATAATCATCGTTGCCTTCATCTCGTATGGTAAACAACAATTCATACTCCTTCAATTTCAAACTTTGAACACTTTCTCATTGATATTATGAATTATACCTCTGCAATTTGAGATATCAAAATCCCAACTAGATATGTCAGACTCGCCTGGAAATATATCTGTACATTCTGACAATTCTGGCGAGTCTGTTATTTGTGAAATTTTGAAGCTCACAATCTTTCGAGAATGGTACCCAGACTCATCCATGATTATTAGTGAATCATTGTTGCTATTGTAACACACGTACTCAAGTTTCCTCCTAAAGACTATTGATGTTGGCCATCCAAGCTGGTTTAGAACAAGTTTGATTTCTCCATGTTATTTAAATAGATATTATGGACCAATCATGGATCAATGGCTATTAATATCGAGAATAATATAAACCATTGGATTACTCTATGTTGGGAACATATCATGATGGTTGAATTTCCTAACCACAAATGCATATTAATGCATACTAAAGAACACACTAACAAACACACTTTTACCTAACGACATTAGAGCAAGTAGATCTTATCTAACTCCTAAGTTTCTAAATATCCTAACAACTTTGAGGATTTATTCACATGTCAAAAGGTCATACATCCATAATGAAGCTCTTATATTTTGTAATAGTCCCACTAGGTACCATTGTACTAGTAGATTTTCATCGATTGCATATGGTATTTGACTCAGCAAATATTTGAATCTTTTTTTGTATCCATGCAGAGTTTCATAGGGATTTTGGTTGATTTCCTTATGCTTTTATGCTACTAAATGGCTTATATCTCATGTCTTAAAAATGACAGGAAATTATATTTTATTTCATTTTTCATATGTGTTTTATTTTCAGTGAAATTCATAAACCAGGTAGATCCCTAGCTCGAAGCACGGCTCCAAACTAAGCCATTTGTTTTTCTTCATCGATTATATCTACAACATCCCATAATTTCTCACAAATGAACCAATATAATTTAGGATCTTCATTGAATTCATAAATAGGGATGTGGTTAATTTCGGTTGTTGGTTTCTTTTTATAAAATGGAATTATTGCAAGATCTTTAGTTGAAGCAGACTTGGAAGTTAATGGAGAAATATTTTCTTGAGTCAAGGTCGAGTTATTTGACTCAATCAATGTAATCTATGGTTGTTCTTTAGTTGGGATATATTCAATTTCTAACTTTACTCATTCTATCTTTAAGATTGAGTCATCTATCTGACAAGGTTTATCTATATACTTGAAGAACTATCCTCTACAGGGTCATATTGATTATCTTTCACTATGTGTCAAATTTGAATCTTCTAGAAGCAATTTTGAAAGGCATGAGATGTGCATGAGATATATTACATGAATTATTATATCTTCTATTCAATAATTAGCGTTGCATTTCTTATTTGGCCAGTATTATGAGTTTGACACCACACCCATGGTTATTGTGTATCTATATGAAGTCATTGTTGGAGAAAGTATGTGATCCAAAAATGGAAGGAATTAATAACAAATTGACATTAACAAGATGCTCATGAATGATTAAAGATTCCACACATAATAGACCATGCTGAAAATAAGAGAATATAAAAACAATAAGAAAGAGAAATAAACAACAAGAACTTGTTAACAGAGTTCACCAATGTGTGGCTACGTCTTCGGGTATGCTTCCATGTGGAGGACCTCTTTATTGATCTTTCAATGTTCAAGTTCTCTTTACAATGGTTCTTTCTATTACAAATAGGATTATGATATGTTGTACAAGATATCCTTGAGTAGATACACACATGCCTCAACAATCTCCTCTCAAAACATGACTAAATGCCCCTCAAAACATGAGAAATGGGCCATTAACTCATACTCTTCTTTGCATTCCCTGAATACAAAGTACTCTCTCAAGCTCAATAAGCTCGTTTTATATAGTGTTTAGGCTCAGTTGGAGAATCCCAACTTCCCACAAATATATGGCCTCCTTTTGGGATCAAATCCGCCTCCAAATGGCCAAGAAATCTCCAAAAACGCCCAATCTGGGAAAAACTATAGCAAAAAGATCCACTTTGTTGAAAAAATCAAAACTAGCCCCTCTGGCCTAGGCGTGTGCACCTTATACAGGGTGATATGGATTAATATGGCCAAGCACCATCCCCTTAGGGGTTACGCGTTGTCCTTTACCTCCGCTAGCACCAGTCACATGTCAATATGTAATAGAACCAAGTCCCAAACGATGCAAATGGCCTCTGGTCTTTACCCCCGAGTCATATGGTATAGGCTCTTGCCGGTGCTTAAGCCTATATTCTATGGCCACCGCGCTCGTAGCTAATCCGTATAGTTCAGCACCGGGGTGTGGTTGTATGAGGTAGTACACGTAACTACGGGCTGGGGCTAGGCCCCAACACTTTCCGCCTCTGCTCACAACATACTCAGACTTTAAATATTATAATGCAGAATTAGCTTAACAAGTTACATTCTAGGTGGGTTGGTACCCAACCTACCCCAAAGCTCTCCCAATTCTAGAGGTCCTGAGGTTGAATCCAATGAAGTCCAACATTCCTTTTTCCATTTTCAACAAATCACGAGATGCCACATGGAAGCCCATGTCTGGGCGATCTGGCATCATTTTAACTTAGCTTTGAATGTGCCACTTGTCAAAACCTGATTGGACCATGTCTTCCACCTTCCTAGTCAACATCTTTCTTCTATACCACATTTCACGATGCCACGTCATCTTTCTTCTGTATAGTGGAGCACCAGGGTGTGGTTGTATGAGGTAGCACACGTAACTGCAGGCTGGGGCTAGGCCCCAACACTTTCTGCCTCCGTTCACAACATACTCACACTTTAAATATTATAATGCAGAATTAGCTTAATAAGTCAGATTGTAGGCGGGTTGGTACCCAGCCTACCGCAAAGCTCTCCCAATTCTAGAGCTCCTGAGGTTGAATCCAATGAATTCCAACATTTCTTTTTCCATTTTCAACGAATGACGAGGTGCCACATGGCAGCCCATGTCTAGGCGACGTGGCACCATTTTAACTTAGACTTGAATGTGCCACTTGTCAAAACCTAATTGGACCACGTCTTCCACCTTCCTAGTCAACATCTTTCTTCTCTACCACGTTTCATGATGCCATGTCATCATTGACATTTTTCATGTTGACTATTGACTTTTTGCTTGTTTGGGATATCAATTAGAGTGTGATAACTCTCGCATACAGTGTCTGTTTGAGGAAGTAAATATATGGCCAGAATCAACATGACGTTCCAGACTCAATGGAGTTGGTTTCATCCAATTTCGACAACTTTCATTTTTGAGCAGTTTCTGGACTTGAGGAGCCTCTTGGATCATTCCTCCCCACTTGGAAGATTTTGGAACACCAAAAGTCTCATATCAGTTGGTAAATAAGTGAGGATATTATGTCATCACTTTTCCAGTCTCCATCCACTTGGACTAACTTGGATTTGTTCCCTTCAATCCCACTCGAAGATACTCCACATCGCCCCCTGTGAGAAGTACATACTCTTTTGTCCAAAATGGTGTCTTACTGCAACTCATTCATATACTCAGGAGAAAAATCTTCTATGGTAGGAATGTGAACATTCTCTCCTTGATCCTCTATAGTAGGAGGCTCATACAATCTCAAGTTTTCCACATTTACAACTGAATAAATTTTCATATATGGAGGCAATTCTAATTGGAAAGCATTAGTACCAATCTTGTCTAAAATTTTGAAAGGAACATAACGAATTGGTTTTGTCTTTTTACCTTCTCCTTGCATCCTTTCCTTTTTGATGTACAATGATACTTGATCTCCTTCTTTGAACTAATGATCAACTTGATGCATATCATGGCTTTTCTTTTACTTGGCTTGGATTTTCTCCAATTGTTCCTGTACTGCCTGATGAATCAACTGGATTTGTTCAATGAAATTTGTAGCCATGTCCACATCACTATGTCTTTATAATCTAATGTCTTTCACAAAGAAAAAATCCAAAGGATATTTTGGAAAGTACCCCAAACATTTTTCAAATGGATATCTCTGAGTAGAATAATTTTTGGCTCGATTATATACATGTTGCACATAACACAAATGTCCATCCCAAAGCTTAGGATTTTTGTTGCAATATTCCCAAAGTAGACACACTATTGTTTTTTTCACCACCTCTATCTACCCATCCATCTGTGGATGAAATGTTGGGATCTTCTTTAGCCTGGTGTCCATAAGTTCCCACAAGCTTGACCAAAATTTCCCCATGAATCTGGAGTCTCAATCATATACAATAGAAGTAAGTAAGGAAAAATGAACCCATACATTTTCAAAGAACATTTGAGTTGTTTGTTCAACTGTGACTTTCTTTTTACAAGGAATTAGAACAAACATCTTGTTGAACCTATCCACAACTACATACAAGTAATCATGACATTTTCTAGACATAGGAAATCCCCCCACAAAATCTATAGATACACTTTCCCATGGTATAGAAGGAATAGGAAGTGGAGTGTAGAATCCTAGGTTTTTGTTACTTGGTTTTCTTACTGAACACATAGTACATCCTTTTACATACTTAGACACATTTTCATGCATTCGAGGTCAATAAAAAAATCTTTTTAACAGAGCAACTGTTTTTTCTACACCAAAATGTCCTCCTATAAGAGAAGTATGTGTCTCCCTTATTACATGAACTCTTTCCCTTTCTGGAATACATAATTCTCCCAAATGATACAAAATTTTGTCTTTAATATAATAATTCAATTCTTCTTCTCTTTTACCATGACTTAAAGTTGCATAGAATTCCTTAAAATCTTTGTCCTCAACATATTTTTCAATGTAACTTTCATGAGTAATTGAATTTTGCTTAAGGATTGTAGCAATTGTACTAAGAGGTCTTGATAACATATCAACAACTTTATTATGAATGCCCTTTTTATATCTGATGACCGAATTAAATTGCTGCAGAATCCCCATCCATCTAAAATGCCTTGATTGTTGTATCTTAGTTTGTGATTGTAGATACTATAATGGTTGATGATCAGTATGCATTATTGTTTCTTTTCCCATTAAGTAATGTTTCCACTTTTTAACACTTTGTACTAAATCATACAATTATTTATCATAGGTTGGATAGTTAATTACTATTGTAGTAAAGGTCTCAGAATGATATCATATGGGATTTATGTGCTGCATCAACATTACCCCCATGGTATAGTCACTTGCATCGATTTCAATTTCAAAAGACTGTTGGAGATCTGGCAATGCCAGAATAGGAGCTAGACTAATCTTTTCTTTCAAAGTATCAAGAGCCTTTTGATGGCTTCCTCCCCACTGGAATCCCCTTTTCACACTTGCCAATGCATGTAAAGGTGTTTCTACTAGAGAGAAGTCTGCAATAAACTTCCTCCAATACTATGTTTCCCCCATGAAGCTTATTACTTCATTTACATTTGTATGCTTTGGCCAATTTACAATGACCTCAATTTTAGAGGGATCAATCTTAAGCTCTCTTCCCCTTACAACGTAACCGAAATATACAAGAGATGTTTTTCCAAATTCACATTTTGACAACTTTACAAAAATTTTCTCTCTCTGTAACACTGAAAGTACCTGCTTAACATGTTGGACATGCTCTTCCTTGGTCCTACTGAAAATAAGAATATCATCTGAGTAGACTATTACAAGCTCATCAATGAATGGCCTGAAAACATTTTTCATTACCCTCATAAAAGTAGCAGGTGCATTAGTAAGCCCAAATTGCATCACTAACCATTCAAATAATCCATGTTTTGTTTTAAAACTAGTTTTCCATATACCCTGTTCAACAACTCGGATTTGATGGTACCCACTTCTTAAGTCTAACTTATTAAAATATAACACATGTTTCAATTGATCTAATAAATCATCAATGTGAGGCAAAGTGTAATGATTTTTTACCGCTATCTTGTTCAAAGCTCGGAAGTCCACAAAATGGGCCATGTGCCATATTTCTTTGGCACTAGGATGAAAGGTTACCCACATAGAGAAGCGCTTGGTTTTATGAGCCATTGTTCAACGAACTCTTGTACCTATTTCTTTATCTCTGCATTTTCCGAAACTGATAACCTGTACATTACAATGTTAGGAAGAGGAACATCCTGCTGCAACTATATCTAATGTTCAACTTGTCTCTTTGGAGGTAATCCTTTCAGGACTTGAAATATATCATCATATTCAAAAACAATTTTAACTAAGTCATCTTTCAAATTTGTATCACAATCTTTGAAATTATCAATTCCGACAATGTCTTTAGCTTTTACAACTATTAGTAAATATCTCTTACTAACATTTGCAATTCTCTTCATTTGCCCTGAGTTGATTAGTGATAGATTCTATTTCTTCTGATGATCCCTTACAACATACTCTTTTCCATATTTAGTTCATTGATACTTATTGTATTCACAATAGAATATTTATTTTCTATCATACATATATGGACTCCCAAGTACAATACCACATGTATCTAGTGGAACCACATCTAACTCAACCCCATCTATAAATTTTGAATTAATTGCAAACTTTAGGACACATTGTCTATTAACTTGCAACTGATTATCATTATGAATCCATCCTAAAGGATATGGTTTCTTATGAGGTTTAGTGATTAATCCCAAATTTTTAACATTTGTCTCCGATATCAAATTTACTTGTGACCCACTATCAAATAGAGTATCAATTTTTGTATGTTTGTAAATTACTCTTATGTGAAAAAGTTATGTTCGTTTGACCTCATCAACTTCATTATCAACTTTCAAAGACTGAACTGAAGAACTTGTATTAGATATAGAATTTTTACATTTGATTCCAATGATTGTGCCCTTGGTCTCATCCCCTGAATTAGACCCCAAATCTGTTTAAGTTGCTGCAATCATCTTTGGCTTCCCTTTATTTCCGAACTTTGTCAGTTTCAATTATGGGTGAAGGATCCAACAATGATCCTCACTATGGCCTTCATTCTTACAATGAGTGCATGTAGGATTTTCCTCCTTCATTGTATTAGTTTTCTTCCCTTTGAACTTCTCTTTACCCTTGCCTTTGAATTTTCCTTCAGCATGTTTAAATGGTCTTACAAAATCAACATTTACATTCTTGCCTCTAGACTCAAGAAGATTCGCTTGCACACACACCTCATCTAAACTGGCTGGATTAAACATAAGAATGGTATACCATAAATAACTATGAAAACCACCTATATACTAAATCAATGTCGCTTGAGTATCCAATTTTATTCCCAACAATAAATCTCTTTTTCAAAAATCTTGTGTATAACTTTGAAACAATCGTCCTTTTAATTGTCTAAATTTCTTCCATGACATAATATCTTGTTGCATGTAAGATATAGGATAAAATTTCTTTTGTAAAGAAGATGTAAAATCAAGTCATGAAGAGAGAGTCTTACTGAACTTTTTAAGATCATTTTTTGTCCTTCTTTCCCACCACACAAAGGTGGTTCCTCCCATCTTGAGACTAGCAAGGTGGATCATAGTCTCCTCATCTATGATTTTTTGTATTCTGCAATATACATCAATTTGTCTTATCCAATTATCTAACTTTTCCACATTTAGTTTTCCATAATACAAAGGAAACTCAAACTTAACATCAAGATTTAACAAAGGCATGTTAGACTTATGCTTATGTGTTTTTTTTTGTATGGTAGATGTTGTAGAATGAGAACTAGCATTTGAAGTAGAACTTGAAGAAGAAGGAGAATATGGTGGTGAGGGTGGTGAAGGAGGAGGCTTTGAATATTCGCCTTTCCCTTCACTTTTTCCCTTCGTGAAAAGTTCTCCTAGAACGATTTTATTTCTCTCCAAGAAATCATCATATAACACTTTGACCATTTCTAACATGGATAAAAATGCTTCTTTGAACTTGTTAGTTCCTGGAGAAGTTTCTCCTTCTGAAGCCATTATTTTCTTCCTCAAAACTTGTTCTATCTAAGAAATGAATTCATCCAATGATCCTTCTCCTCTCCGAGATTTGTATCTTGTGAGCATCCAATCCTACAATTGTTAAACCTTCCAAAACAACCAAAATCTCTAATACCAAAATACTTGTGAGAAAAATGGAAGGAATTAATAACAAATTGAAATTAACAAGATGCTCATGAATGATTAAAGATTTAATTCATCATAGACCATGCTGCAAATAAGAGAATATAACAACAATAAAAAATAGAAATAGACAACAATAATTTGTTAACGGAGTTCACCAATGTGTCGCTATGTCTCTGGGCCCGCTTCCAAGTGGAGGATCCCTTTATTGATCTTTAAATGCTCATTTCTCAATTTCTCCTTACAATGGATCTTGCTATTACAAACAGGCTTCTGATTTGTTGTACAATAAATCCTTGTGCATATGCACACATGCCTCAACAATCTCCTCTCAAAACATGACTAAATGCCCCTCAAAACATGAGAAATGGGTCATTAACTCAAACTCTTATTTACATTCCATGCATACAAAGTACCCTCTAAAGCTCAATAATCCTTGTTTATATAGTGTTTATGATCATTCGGAGAAGCCCAACTTTCCACAAAGATCCGACCTCTTTTTGGGATCAAATACCCCTCCAAATGGCCAATAAATCTCCAAAAACGCCCAATCTGGGCCAAAACTATAGAAAAAAGATCCACTTTGTTGAAAAAATCAAAACCATCCCCTCTGACCTGGACACGCCCACATTATACAAGGTCATATGGCTGAATATGGCTAAGATCAAGCCCCCTAGGGGCTGTGCGTTGTCCCTTACCTCTGCTTCCACCAGTCACATGTCAATATGTAATAGACCCGTTTCTCGAACGATGTGCCTAGCCTCTGGTCTTTACCCCCAACTCATATGGTATAGGTTGATGCTGGTTTTTAATCCCGTATCTCATGGTAGAGCATCAAAGTGTGGTTGTATGAGGTATCACACATAATCGCGGGCTAGTGCTAGGCCACAGCCCTTTCCGCGTTCACTCACAACATACTCACACTTTAAATATTATAATGCAGACTTAGCTTAACAAGTCACATTGTAGGCGGGTTGGTACCCGACCTACCCCAAATAACTCCCCATTATAGAGGTCCTAAGTTTGACTCCAATGGATTCCAAGATTCCTTTTTCCATTTCCAACAAATGATGGGATGCCATGTGGCAGCCCATGTTTGGGCCATGTGGCATCATTTAACTTTCCCTCAAATGTGCCACTTGTCAAAACCAAATTGGACCACGTCTGCCACCTGACCAGTCATCATGTTGTTGATTTTCCACTTATCACGATGCCATGTCATCATGATGATGTCATCATGACATCATGTTGACATCATCATTGACTTTTTATGTATTGACTGTTGACATTTTACCTGTTTGGGAAATCAATAAGAATGTGATAACTCTTAGATACGGTATCTGTTTGAGGAAGTAAATATATGTTTGGAATCAACACGATGAGCCGGATGTAATGGAATTGGTTTCATCCAATTCCAAGAACTTCCATTTTTCAGCACTTTCTAGATCTAAGGATCCTCCTAGATCAATATGTAATGCATGAAACAAGACTTATTATAGGAGAAAGTTTTATTACAGTTCTCAAATCATCGATTTCCATATCAAATTCATCATTGGCTTGCTATCATCCATTGACTTCCATACTCAATCACAAGCTTTCACTCCTCCCAGGAGCCATCAGGGTGCTCTCAAGGGATGCTCAAACAAACCGTCATGCCTAGGTATGTTTTCTATGACATTTTTTGGGATAATTTTCCTTCCAAAAATCTTATTTCTTCCTTTTCCTTCTATCACAATCTATATTTTGGATTTCAGCTAAGGGTTTGCGAATCTGTGTTTGTCGTGCAGATTTCTCACTTTCAATTAAGTTATATTTTTCTTGACTCCCGCCATTTCAGACTTGGGTGTGGTCTGAATTTTTCTTTGAATTTTATTTTAACTTTGAATTTTAATTATCTTATCTCACAGATCATCCATCCCCTCGATTTTATACCTACTTACTCGCAGTCGATGACATTTATCATTTTAACGAATTTCATTTCTTTAAGAAGTAATCACAAGCTTCTTTGGTATCTTCCCAATTAGCTTCCAAAACTTCTTCTTATGCTTCTTGTATTTCTCACCAATTGGAGTTTGAAGGAGGATATTTCAATGGAGGTCAATACTCAACAATGTCATTAGCTCCCTTGTCTAGGAGTAATTTATGTAACTAAGAGGGGTTGGTATAGAGGAACCCGTCCTGTAACTCAGTATAAAATTTATTCTTGATAGTCTGGACTGATTATGTCTTCAACCACTTAGTATTCAATATAGTCTTTTACAATAATATCAAACCATTCATTTATATATTTTCTCCCTTTTTTTATGATCTTATGTATCAAGTGTTCATCAAGAGTGAGTCTGCACATTACATTGAGTGATGTATTCATACAATGCTTCTTCTATGGCCTCCAAGAATATTTCGTGTATTTATGAATAGAAGTGTGTGTGGGATTTTGCTAGAGTAAGTCAGTCTCTTCATGCAGAGTTTCTATTATAATTTTTTTTTTTCTCTTCCACCATTCACGTATGTGTGTTAGAGTTAAAATCTATTTGCTCTTTTCTTTAATGCATGCCCAATTTTAAAACTGTTGGCAACAAAACTGGTGTAGTGAGGGAGAATGTACGAGAAGGTTGCTAGTAGATCCTTACATAGTTAAATACACATATAGAATCATATATAGAAGCACACAAGCATATATATAGACATACACAATAGTGGGAGAACCATCAAATCATTTTATTAGATATATCCAAAAAAATCTTCGTCTCTCCATTACATGATGATATATGTGTGTGTGTGTGTGTGTGTGTGTGTGTGTGTGTGTGTGTGTGTGTGTGTGTGTGTGTGTGTGTGTGTGTTTGATGTACAATTACTAGTTGGTTACATTCCTTAATTTGCACATTGGTCGACTCTAACTAGTTATTCGACTGACTTCCCTAACTGACTACTACACTCGACTCGACTAGTGGGTCTATTCGGCAGAGCCGACTAGCCCCTGCAATAGTTGTTTACCTTGAGTCTTGATGCATTCCTCTTGGTTCTAGGTTCCCAATTCTCCTCCTTAGCCATGTGAGCTTCCCTCTCTATTTTTCCAGTGTAACCAATATCAAACTCTAGCTCCCTCATCTCAGTTATTTGGTCTCTTCTTATAGGAATTTAGAAGAGATTGGAGAGAGGATCCATGAGATGTGATTTAGGTGGATAGAAGTCATGGATAGAATTTATGGGATGTGAACTAAGAAATTACAAGTCATGCATAAATTTCATGCTCAAT
>ML803378.1:159194-174812 GCA_009831015.1 Picea engelmannii
GCAGTGATTTTTTTATAAAATTAAATAAAATTAGATAAAACAATGAAAATGAAAACAAATTATACCCAATGAAAGTAGATTCAATTTTAAAAATGTTGGTATCAATTCTCAAACTAAATTCTGAGTATTTGTAGGAGTCCGCTGCCTCCAAAGATGAAGTAATATGGAGAGAATTTGCAGGTTCCTGCAAACAGTCCCATTTTCAACTTTTCGGCCGAAATATTCTTTCGGCTGAAACCTAGTTTTTAACGGAATCCGTTAAAAAATAAACGTTTCGGCCGAAAAGTATTTCGGCCGAAATATTCTTTCCACGGGAAAATAATTCATTCAAAAAACATTGTACATGAATTTTGAGGACACCGTTAAATTTAACGTGAAAATTTTCGGCCGAAAGAAACATTTGTTCGGCCGAACAATTGTCGCTAGAAATTTTGGAGACCCGATTGTCACGAAAGTGTTACCCAGCTTCATGATTTTACCCAAATGTATCTTGGAATCAAGGATAGTCATCAAGAATAAGTTGGTTTACAAGAATGACTCACTTAGGTCTGAGATTTATTATAATGACCATTGTAACATATGGTATTCCCCAATTTCATCCCTTTAGTTAGGGAAGGATCTAGGAAAATAATTTGACTCTTAACCAAGAGATTGCATAAAAAAGGTATTATAGCCCCTACATGCCTCTATGACATGAAAGCTAGAGCATACATGACCTAGGATGATTTAAACAATGAACCATATCTTTGATATGTAGATAACATTATTTAGATAAAGTGTAGGGGTTGATCCCCAATAACCTCTTCCTTAAGCTAGTCCTTCAAAGACATTGGACCTAGTGGAAAAGCTAGAGATGCAATCACATAAAGATGTTTGAGAAAAAAGTCAGTTTGTGGGAACAAATAGTTTTTTGAAGGCTTAGGCTTCAATAAAAGTTCAATAAACTATGGAGAACCAAATTGAAAGAAAAAGTATATCCATATAGACTAAATTCCATATGGGAGTGGAACCTTCAACCCAAAAATCATGTTTTGTCTATTCATTTTTGCATGGAGGTTTAACTATAGATTCATGCCTAAAATACTTGGGAATTTTGCAACCCAAATGCATGTTGTGTGTCAAGAATGAAACTAAAAAACTCTTCTTTTGGTTATGCAAATATTTCTAATTAGTTTGGGATTAGGCATTCATGTTATGTGATTCCTTGATTCTAAAGAATATCAACTAGAAGGTTGTGCTATTGGGGATTCTCTTCATTGGAAGGTTGAATTTCACATGTATCATGGCACTAGATTAGAGATGATACATTCTTGGAAAATAATAAATGAATATATTTTAAATAACTCATAGCACAACACAATTTTTACCCGGCAACAAGGGAAGGTTCCCATCTACATTGTTGGATATCTGGATGTAAACTTGAAAGATGGATATTTAAGTATCCCATCTGTAGGAGAGAATAGATTATTGTACTAGCATGCCATGTGCCATGAGCCTACGGTGCCACCTACATGGCACTATCCCATGCAATATGCATGTTGATATTTTTATGTAACTACGAAACATATTCTTTTGTACTTGTATTGGTCAAACCTCGATAAGGTTATTGTAATCTTATTGTATAAATTAGCTCAAAAGAAATTATTATTTTATCATTATCCTTATTGTAAAGTCAAAACGACCCCTCTTAGGGTTGGGTCTTTTTGGGAGTCAGTTAAGTTTATAAATAGAGGTCGAGTTCCTCTCATTTGTACACACACACAACTCACCTTCTCTTGTGTATTTGGAGCATAGAAAAGGAATTATAGCATAGGAGGTCTTGGTTTCTTGGTCTTTGGTATCTTGGTCTTGGTATATTTGTGAAGGTATATAACATGACATTGTATTGGTTGAAGGAATCTATATTGAAGAATCGACTGTTGGGTTTTCTCCCTCACGAGGGTTTCCCAGGATATATCTTTTGTCTATGATTGTTTTTCTTTCAGTGGTCCTATTACATGCAATTGTTAATGAATGTTAAATAAGATAACTATAACTTATAAATTTTTTACATAGTAATAGAGCAGGCCTAAATAGAAGATAGTTAACATATAAAGAAGAAAGAGGGAGTCGTTTTTCTTTCTAGGAGTGGTTTCCAGAGAAGAAAATTCCACCAACAAGTGGACCCCAGTGGACCACATATTTTCCCTAGATCAGATCTTCAGAATTCATAATTTGTGATTTAGGGGAAGGATGACTACCAAAACCAAGATTGATGAGAATATGGAGGGATCTCACAACTTCAAAGCCAGGAGGTACACAAAATCCCTCCTCCTAGAATAACATGATCTATAGAAGTTCATCAACGAAGAGGTTTGATAACCAGAGGGAGATGAGTCTAAATAAAATCACAAGAAGGATATGGTCAAAGAAAAGAGGATTGTTGTAGAATCTTTTAAGGACCGTATTATTCATCAGATATCTTCATTATCCAGTCCAAAATAAATTATGGATGCATTAACTAGACTGTTTGAAGGAAACAACAACAACCAAAGAATGACCTTGAGAACACATTTAAAGAATGTGAGGATGCAAAATTTAGTAACCATCCATTCTTGCTTCTCAAGATTGAACCAGATCAAGGAGAAAATAGAAGCCATTTGTGTACAATGAATGGAGAATAAATGGTGGTGACCATCTTGAATGGAATCCCAAGGTCATGGGATGAATTTATTTAAGGGATATACTCAAGAAGGAAGCTTCACTTGTTCAATAGGCTACGCAAATATTGCAACCAAGAAGAAGCAAGGATGGAAGAAAGATAAGAGAAGATGACAGATGATGATCAATACCTAGCCTCTGAGACCAGGAAAGGAGAGTTCAATAAAGAACACTCCTCACCCAAGAACTTTCATAAGGGCTGAAGAAATAACCCAAATAAGAAATTCTTCACTTGTCATAAAATGGGACACATTTCTATGAATTGTTCCCTCATTCAAATACCAAAGGAAAAGTAAGGAGTTAAAATGAATCATGTTCATACAACTAAAGATGATGAGCCACCCAAGTAGGTTGCAAAGGAAGATGAATCAAGTGATGAGGAGTATGTTCGTATCTCATCCCTTACAAGAACTATCACTCATGGAAGTGACATTTGGATGGTAGACAGGGGTGCTTCCAAGAACATGATAGATTATAAAGACCCCTTGTCTAACCTTAATCATAAGGATTCACCACACAAGGTGAAATTGGGAGATGACTATCAATATATGATCAAAGGAGTAGGAGAATCCTCCTACAAGTTAGATTGAGGAAATCCAATGAAGATGAAGGAAGTCCTCTATGTTCATTGATTGAAGAAGAACCTTCTTTTGATTTCAACATTGGATGAGAAGGGTTACATAGTTTCATTTGTTGATGGAAAATTTCTTATGTGGCCTAGAGGGAATAATTTTCATGATATGATGATTGGAGCTCAAGAGGGAGGACTCTACAAATTGAAAGGGTGATGATATTTAGCATTAATTCATGACACTCTGAATCCCAATGAGTTATGGCATAGGATATTTTCTCACCTACATTACAAGTCCCTATCGAGTGTGAGAAAGATGGTGATGGGACTATAAGATATCTGGGAAAAACCAAACGGTTTGTGGAAAGGTTTCATACAAGGCAAGAGCGTGAAACACTCATTTCCTACACTCAGATGTTTGTGGATTGATGTCAACAATTGCACTAAGTGGGTATGTATATTATGTGTATTTTATTCATGATTACTTGCGTAAAACTTGGATCTATTTGTTGAAGGAAAAGAATGAAGTGTTTGCAAAATTCAAATAAATTAAGGAACTGGTAGAAAAATTGATAGAGCGAAAGGTCAAGACCTTGTGATAAGATAATAGAGGATAATTCACTTCAAAGGAATTCAAGTAATATTTCAAGGAATCTCATATTAAGAAGGATCTTTCTACTCCCTACAATCCTCGGTAGAATGGAGTAGTAGAAAGGAAGAATCATATGTTCATGGAAGTAGTGAAGGCTATGATCCATGATCAATATCTACCTATGCAAATGTGGGAAGAAGAAGAAAATACTACAGTACATGTACAAAACAAGAAACCCCACAAAATACTTGAAAAAAAGACACCATATGAGATTTTTTCAAGAGAGAAGTGACGCAGAACCCCCACCTCAGTAGGGATATGTTGACCTCCCGATATTTGGATATTCACTTCGATTGAGCTAGAATGGCTCCTTTAGTTCCCAATGGAACCTTCAAAGCATATGACCATAGGTCCTCCTACGAAAACCCTGCCTGTGTGAACCAACACTAGACATGAGTTCCCTCTCCCACATGACGACGCCACTACGATCGTGGGTCACACAACAAGAAATTTTTCAAATCGTGATTTCGGGAGTGTTGGTGTGATATAATTCCAACAATTCACATCCACGAAATCCTGAAACCCGATATGGGGTCTCTCCCCATGACCAGATCTAATGATCCTATGTATTCCTCGATTGATGACCATGATCGCGTCGTGACTTCACAATTCACGAGGTCGATACTATTGTGTAAAACAACTCCAATGATCCAAATGTTGACTCCCAGAGTCCAGCTAAGATATATCTATAGTTCAGGTCCTCCGCTGACCAATGGTCCAGATTGAATCAGCGATCCGCCTTTTGCGATTTTAGGAGGGTCTTCACGCTTGTTCTCCCGACAAAAGAAACCATGATTTCCACTCCTCAAATCTACAGTTTTGATCCTCCCACAATTTGACGGTGTAAATTGTGTAGGAATCTCGCATCTCAGGATTTCATAACTCGAGGCCTCCAAGTCACGATTCTCTCCAAGCTTGGATCCCCAAAACACCGAGATCTGAAGTCCAGAGATCAACGACTCTTGTTGATCCAGATTTTATGAGCAGAACGAAATGAATACAGATTATTAACAGGTGCTTAACAGAAAATAACAGAGATACAGTAAAATTGGTTTTCTATTCAATAACGAAATAAGTTGAAACTGTAAAATGCAGTGGAAACAAGCTTGTTGGAATGGTGACGACTTATCTATGAGAAGAGATGTGACGACAACGTGCATTCATAAGAATATGATTACAATGAGGCTCTAAAGGCATTTTTATAATAAACAGGAATGCCAAAAGCCCTAGACATCCAAAAACCTAACCTTAGGAGATGAAGCGCCAAAAGTCATGTGGGCCCCATTTGTGTAAGTTAGTACATCAACTTGTCGGGGTCGTAACTTTTTCATACGATCTTTGTTTTAGGTTTTTGATATCCCGTTGGAAAGGTATTTTCAAGAAGATTCATTGAGGATCTCAATACCGAAAAACCTTCATTTAGGCCCTCAAAATGGCCCGAGAAGTAAAAACTTCTAAAAATAGTAAATTGCCAAAAATGTCAAAAAACTGTTTTGATCTAGTTGGAAAAGGTGGGTGGACACCGATATCCATCTGGATCAATCTTCCCTCCTTAGGAAGCAATGGTCTCCATTGAGTTGAGGTCCCCCATTAGATGAGGAAATTTCTGTTGAATTTGTCCCCGAGTGAGCCACTTGCCTTGGTGTAGGAGTTTCCCTGCTTTGACGACTCGATAAAGCCAGATCCTTTGTTGTCAACTGCCCTTGATATGTTTGTCCACAATATGATCATTATATGCCTATTTTATGTAGTCCAGGTTGAGCTCTGTTGGTGTCATCTGTTCTTCTACTTTTGAGGTGTCCAATAATGGTGGGAAATAAGGGCGAAGGAGATCCATGTTGAACACTGGGTGCAGGCCAAGGAAAGGGGGAATGTTGAGCTCAAAAGAATTATCCCCGACGACCTTGGTGATAGTGTATGGTCCATAACGGAGTGGGAAAATCTTCCGATGGGGTCTTGTAAGGCATTATTTCTGCAATTGAAACTAAACTTTATCACCCACTTCAAACTTATGCGACACTAGATGTTGATCATGGCATTGTTTGTACTTGTCATTTTACTTCTGTAGGATATCCTGAACCTATTGGGGGATGTGCTAGATCTAGTCAATGAACCGGGTGGATTTGTCAGCTTCAGTTGGAGCAGGAGATGAGTCAGTCGAGGTGACCACAAGGGGAAGTGCAACATCTATGGTACCCAATGGTTGGAATCCCAACCCCACTTGAAAGGGGTTGTGGCCGGTTGAGCTATGAAAGGCTCGGTTGTAGCTATGTTGGACATAGGGAAGGATCTCATCCCATGTGCGAGGGTTCTTTGAATTATACATGTGAAGGATATGCATAATCATTCGATTTACAACCTCGGTTTGGCCATCTGTCCGAGGGTGGAAGGCCTTGGATTTGGTGAGCTTGGTATCCAGCAGTGACCAGAGGCTCGACCATAATGTGTTGAGAAATTGACTATCCCAATCTGAGACAATAGTTTGTGGGATTCCAAAATGTACCCAGAATCATTCAAAGAAGATCTTTGCAGTGGCCTCTGTTGTGATGCTCTTCTTGCAGGCAACTAGAACCACCATCTTAGAAAAGTGATCAAAAACCACAAAAACACATTCATTTCCCCGCTTGGTGGATGGGAGGCCCGACATGTAGTCCATTGAGATGGATTCCCATGGCCTTTCAAGAGTAGGAAGAGGGGTGTACATGCTCTATTTCTTAGTGGTTGGTTTGGAAATAGAGAAGGCAGTGCAGTACCTGATATACTTGCTGACTTCTTGTCGAAGTTTCATCCAGTAGAAATGTTTCTATAGCATCACCACTCTCTTTTCGATGCTGAAGTGTCCTGCCACCCGATTGTAGTGGGCTTCCCATATCAGCTTCTCTCACTCACTTGATGGAACACAGATATGACCCAGATGACACAACAACCCATCCTGAAGATGGAAATTCACGACAATTGCATTTGCACCCAACATTTGGTATGTGGTGGAGAAGTTGGGGTCTGTCTCATAGAGTTGGGGCCATCCAGATGTCTCATGGCCGAAAGAATATAGAACCGTGGTGAGTGTCACGATTGGCGGTATGCTGAGGCAATCAATGATGCGAATGGTGCTTCCTATTTTATACTTGATGTTGAGGTGGAATTGTTGCAAGTATGTGGACCACTTTTGATGGTGGTCATTCTGCAATTTTCCTTGGGATATGACACGGGGTGGCCGTGCTGAGTGAGAATGACACCCACAGGATAGTCTGAAGTATCTGTCTCGATCTCAAAGGGATGTTGCAGGTCTGGCAGTGAAAGTACTAGGGCTGAGCACAAATGCTTCTTCAAATCATCCAACGCTTGTTGTTGGGACCGGCCCCATGCAAATTTTGCCTTACCACCACCCCTGTTTATTTGGTTAAGGGCCCATGCAATATGTGAGAAACCCAACATGAACCTGTGGTAGAAATTAGCAAGTCCCAAGAAGCTTTGAAGCTCAATGAGTGTTGTTGGGGCTGGTCAGTAATGGATGACTTAGATCTTGGCTAGATTCACATGTACGCCATGCTGATCAATGATGTAGCCCAGGTAATGGAACTTGTCCATGCCAAAGGATCATTTTTCCAAGTTGGCGTATAGCTTGTGCTACCGCAAGGTGTGAAAAACCTACTAAATATGTTGCAAGTGTTCGACCCATGTCTTGTTGTAAATTTGAATGTCATCTAGATACACCACTACAAAAGTATTGGTGAATGGTCACAGGATATCGTCCATCACCCTCATGAAAGTGGCTGGAGCATTTGTCAAACCAAAGGGCATGATCAACCATTCAAAAATTCCTTCCTTTGACTTGAAGGCAGTCTTTCATACATGTGTATGTTTTATTGAGACCTGGTGGTATCCAGACTTCATATCAATCTTACTGAAGTATTTTCCCCCTGTGAGTTGATCAAGGAGGTCATCGATTTGGGGAATCAGGTATCGGTTTCTGACAGTGATTTTATTCAGAGCTTGGTAATCAATAAAGAGTTGCCAGGTTCCATCTTTCTTCTGTACTAGCATGATTGGGCTCTCGCAAGGTGATGAGATAGGAAGGATGTGCCCCTTGTGGAGCAGTTCTTGGATCTATTGCTTGATCTCCTCATTCTCTAACAAAGAGAAACGATAGACTGGCCCATTAGGCAAAAGTTCGTTGGGGGTCAGATCGATGGGGTGCTTGACCTGGAAGTGCAAAGGTACCCCTATAGGTGAGGAGAAGATATCTGAGTATTCTTCCATGACCTTATCTACTTTCTTCTACTATGTGGAGAGGTCGGCCGTAGAGACTCTGGATGTGGCTGCGATCTTTCTCTTATTCTGAGAGAGAATCACGAAGAAGACAAACTTCCCCATCTGAGAGATGACCTTCCTACATTGATTAGCAGAGATCAAGGAAATATCACTAGGTGGGACTGCCTCGGGTATCTTATACAATTTCCTATTCAAAGTAATAATAACATTACGAGGCCTAGACTCATATACATCATGATGTTTCCATAAATAAGCTTGGCCCAAAAGAACATCACAAACTTCAAGAGGAGCAACATCACACAATACCTTGTCTTTGAAGGGCTTGATGCCGTATGATAGTCGACACTGTTGGTTGGCGCAGAGATTGCTTCCTTGGCATAGCCATCCAATGGTGTAGGGTTGTGGGTGCGACGTTGTTGGCAGGTCGAGCCGCTTGATGACCTCTATTGATATGAGGTTCTTCTGGCTACTGCTATCAATGATGAAGTGCAACTGGGTGCCTTTTACCCACATCTATGAATGTAAGAGGCGCTCTCCTTCTTCTGGCTCATCTGGTTCACCAGGCTGGAGCTTGGTGGTAGCAACGGTGGCACTGGGTTCTGCATCAATGATCATTCTTCCCCTTTCTAGTTTTTTCTCGGTGTTAGAATCTACATCTGATTTAGAGGTTTTCACTTTAGCCACCAATGATTTCTTTGAGCGGCAGTCAGCAGTGTTATGCCAAGGGCTCTTATGGAAGTCACAACACTTCTCGATATCTTTCTTTGTCTTTCCGATGTCCTTCTTTGCTTACAGCTTTTACTGGTTTTCTTGATACTATCCATCTTTGCTTTGTCCTTTGTTCAGTGGGTTGGGGCTACCAATTCCTGGATTTTGTTGTGAGGGGTTCCCAAGCCCAAATTGCCACATCTTTTGTTTGAGCTTCTGCTCGATTTTGACGGCATATCGGTAGGCCATGCCCCAGGATGAGATTTCTAGAAATTCCATTTTGGTCTGGATGTATCTATGCAGAGCACTGCAATACATGAGCACCAGATGTCGCTCTGAATCTTTGATACCCAACTTGGTGTGAAAGGTATGGAAGGTATTTGTGAAATATGGCACTACTTGGTCAAATTCTTGTCGCAGTGTGGTCCATTTGGTATACAAGTCGTCATAACCTCCGACAGGGTAGTATTGTTCCTTAATAGCATCCCTGAAGGATTCCCAGGTGGCCATGACAGAAAATAATGAGGTTTCCTCTATTTCCTTTTGCTCATAGAAATTTTCCCACCAATCTTTGACATGGGGGATAGCTTTGAGGAGCACAAAAGTAATGTTTTCTCTATTCAAAAATTTATGAACAGAAAAATGCCCTTCTAGTAGATTCAACCACTTGTCTACAACATTTTTTTCTATCTGACCTTCAAATATATTAATATCAAAGTTTATTTGTACCTTGAAAGGGGTGGGGCCTCTGTTCGAAGAAGATGCATCGCCTGTTGGTAGTCGCCGAAGGATTTGTGCGAAACTATCCATCATCTCATTCCTTTGTTGTGTGAGATCTTCATCAATCAAAAGTTTGAAAGGATGTCCTGTCCCATCATCCTTATTTTCTCCTGCCATGGGAGGTCACTTGGGAATGCGAGAGATTCTGTCCTCAAGAGAAACAAGCTCGAGACCCAATTCTTTGTACTTCGACCTCATTGGGGACATGCATTAAGATGACAAGGAGAAGAGCGCTCTGATACCACTGATATAGATTTTATAAGAAGAACAAAATGAATACAAATTATTAATAGGTGCTTAACACAAAATAACAAAGATACAATAAAACTGGTTTTCTATTCAATAACGAAATAAGTTGAAACTGTAAAATGCAGCAGAAACAAGCTTGTTGGAATGGTGGTGGCTTATCTCTAAGAAGATATGTGATGACAGTGCGCATTTGAAATAAGATGATTACAATGAGGCTTTGAAGGAATTTTTACAATAAACAAGAATTCCAAAAACCCTATACATCCAAAAACCTAACCCTAGGAGATGAAGCGCCAAAAGTCATGTGGGCCCCGTTTAGGTAAGTTAGTACATCAACTTCCCGGGGACGTAACTTTTGCATACGATCTCCATTTTAGGCGTGTGATAGTCCATTGGAAAGGTATTGTCGAGGCGATTCAT
Organism: Picea engelmannii; assembly: GCA_009831015.1. NCBI lineage: Eukaryota > Viridiplantae > Streptophyta > Pinopsida > Pinales > Pinaceae > Picea > Picea engelmannii. Next base: position 169,547 of record ML803378.1, read on the forward strand.
TTAGGGGGATAAATCATGCCTTATAATATCATTAAGGATATCAATACCGAAAAACCTTCATTTAGGCCCTCAAAATGGCCCCAAAAGTAAAAACTGCTAAAAATAGTAAATTGCCAAAAATGTTAGAAAACTGTTTTGAGACAGTTGGAAAAGGTGGGTGACCACCAATATCCATATGGATCACTCATTGATCTAGATCCAATGGATATTGTTCCTCCTGGGCTTGTGAACATTGAAAGGTTATCAACCTTATCCCCTTCGTCGACCTGTTAGATCCAATGGCTCACGGGATTTTGAGATTCCTCCCTCTGAGAAATTCCACCGTATGTTTTAGATTTACGATGGCTCCAAGCCAAATACTTGGTGTAAATTCTTCTGGGGTCGACCTTTTTGAGGTGACTTCAGCCTTCTGCTTTTCCTCGAATGCCTCAAAGTCTCTATCCCTTCTGAGCTTGTCTTTTGCTGCAAAATTGAGAATTCCAAGGGTTTTTTGTGTGCACTCCTTGCGGCACTCACGATAACCTCTGGTTATATGAACTTCGATACTCTTCACACTCCTTGCGATAGAGTTCTTAAGCCTCAAACTTGGGTTGGTAAAGTCTAAGACTTTTCCCGGCCTGCACACACCTTGCACGACTCTGTGGGTATAAGAAAAACTCTATCCCTCCTGAGCTTTTCTAAGATGAAACTTAGAAAACTTGAAACTAAGAGAAGCAATTGAATATTATAATTCTCTTCCTCTCACAGACTTCATACACTCAAAATGAAATCAATATCATACATATCATTGAAATAAAGTGCATAATAGAGACTGAAATTGACTGTAAACATACCATTCAAAATATGTAGATAGAATTCATAAAAACAACCATGAAGTTGGATCAAATATTCCTTATATTAATCCAAGTGCATATGTACATGGGTTCAATAGAAAAAGCTATCCACTCATACGAATTCTACAATCTATGTTGTTCTACTTGGCTCTACAACTCTAATTCTTCTTGCTAATGGGAATAATTACCATACAATACATATGACAGGTGTTTTTATGAGTTTTCCCTCTCTCTTTCCTAAGCTATCTTATCAGAATTAAAAGATACAACTTCCTTACATTCATTACAATAAATGCATCCTTAAGCGACATATGAGAGCAACTGTTCAATATCTGTATTACAACTCAAAACATAAATGCGAATGCATCCAATTTAAGATATTACATAAATGTTTTCACCTTTAAAATTAAAAACATTCTCAAAATATGCATTGCTTCATATCCAGTTGTCTTTTGTTTGTGCGCGCTTACGGTGCTCTTGCATCATACTCCCTTGCATGAAAAAATTCATGAACTCCTGTTCACGAGCTCCTGCAAGGTCTGTACTTTTTTCTGGATCGTCGCTTTGCTTTCCCAACTAGCATATTCAATCGGGTGTCCCTTCCATTTTATCAAATACTCAAAATATTTCTTCCTTCGGGTCTTCCTTCTAAGTCTCTGATCATTGATCCTTTCTATCTACGGATTTTCAACTACAGGAATTTGTTCAACCCATTGAATTTATTTCTGAGTCTCTGCCCCATCTCGTTCATCTTCTATGTAAGCATACATATATGCTATGTTGAATATGGGTGATATGCTCACGCCATCTGACAACTCTATCGCATAAGAATTTTTTTCAAATTTCCTTATGATTTTTCATGGCCCTATCTTTTTTATCTTCAGTTTATTATATGTTCCCCTTGGGAATCTTTCTCTCCTCAGGTGTGCTAAGAAAAAATATCCCACTTCAAACTAAAGTTCTCTTCTATGTTGATCTACTCTATGCTTGTATTCCTGGTTAGAATTATTTAACCATTCTCTGATTTTGTTGTTGATCTCTTGCATCTCTGCTGCAAAGTCTTCCGCTCTAGCACTTCTGAACTCATTCTTCTCTAAATATATCAACTCAGATACTCCCCTTGGATGCATTCCATACATTATCTAGAATGGGATTTTTCCTGTTCTCCTATTCGTTGAGTCATTATATGAAAATTCCACATGCGGCAGAATCTGATCCCACTGCGTATGGTGTTCAGTTACCAAGATTCTTAATAAGTCCCCCAAACTCTAATTCACTACCTCAGTCTGTCCATCTATTTAAGGGTGATATGTTGAGCTAAAAGATAAATCCTTTCCTAGATTCTTCCATAGTTTCCTCCAGAAATGACCAATAAACTTGGTATCCCTGTCTGAAACAATACTCCTGGGTAAACCATGAAGTCGAACAACCTCTTTGAAAAATAGGTTTGCAACATGTGTTGCATCACTGGTCTTCTGACATGGAACAAAATGTTCCATTTTTTAGAATCAATTGACTAACACAAATATCAAATCACAAACCCTCTCAGTCCTCGGTAGTTCGAACACAAAATCCATGCTTACCACTTCCCAAGGCCTCTCTGGTACCAGAAATGGTTGATACAATCCTGTATTATGTATTTTCCCTTTTGCATGCTGGAAAATTATACATTTGTTCACAAACTTATTCGCATCTATCTTCATCCCTAGCCACTAATATAAATGATGTAGGAGTATCAATCCCAAGCTATCCATGTGCCATCCAGCTCAGCACACGCGCCAGCCATCTCAGCACACGCGCGCATTCAATGGGATGGAGAGAGGCATAGCCATCTCATTTCAAATTTTGAATTTGAAAAAAATGTAATTAAATGTTGTAAGGCCGTGGATCCATGAAGTTATGCCTATATGTAGGATTTATATGTAGATATCCCTTAATGGTTGTAAGGTTGAGATCTAGCTGTGATTTGGACTAGATGGCTCATTCAATGTAAATGAATGTGAATTGAATAGAGTAGGTGAGGATGGAGGGAAGAGCTCGAAGAGCCACCTCATGTAAAATATCTTTTGTATCTTGTTTTGAGTTAGTAGAGAGTGAAAAGGAAGTAGTGTGGAGAGATAGGAGCTCTGCAAGAAAAGAGAGATTAGAGAAGGAGCCGAGACTCTATTATAGTCTAAGCTCAAGAACACCTTGTAAAGAGAGACATTTCATATTGATATAAACAACAATTTTTCCTGCATGTTCTTTGTGTTGTGTGAATGGTTTTATGTGTTCTTTATATGCTGTAGATGTATGTTGTGTGTGTGCATTTGTGGGAGTTATTTTATTTTAGGTTTTGGGTTCTTTGAGGCTTCATACCAAGAGGGCGTGACAGAACACTACGGGTTCTGAGAGCCAATGCATAGAGTGCACTTCCAGTTCTGTAGAATTTGGACAAAGACGTGCTAAGAGGGCACACAAGATGAAGTCTTAAACTCAGGGAAAAGATCACAAGGTTGCTAAAGACCTTGGAGGTCAGGCTATGTAGAGGAGAACACAATAGAGGATAGAATCTCTGAGGAGTTCTGTAGAATCTCTACCAGGAGGGAATTGAGCACAAGCACAGATTGCAGAGGAGGAATTCTATTGTGGGTTCAAGAAGAAATCAGAATCACTGAGGATTCTGGAAACTCTACCAGGAGGGAATTGGGTTGATGTGCAGAGATAACAGGAATGAACTCTTTTGAGTTCTGGAATAGAAGAAGAGTCCAGGGAAGGATATTCACAGGGTTGTTGAATACGCTGTAGACTCAACAAGGAGTTGTTTGAAAATGAGATTTCCAGGAGGGCATCAGGTTCTCCATCTGAGGAAGAGAAAAGGGTGAAGTCACTTAGAGGTCTGAGTAGTAGATAAGCTCAAGATAGATAACACCTTCATGTGTGTAGAGACCCTATAGGAATCATAGAGGTCATGGAAACCTTTCAAGGTTTCAGAAGAGGGAGAAGCTCAAGAGGAAAAGTGCCTTTGTGCCTGAGAGAGACTTTGCAAGGAGCGCAAAAGTCGAAGGAACCTTCAAGGTTCAGAGAGAAAAAATTTCAGGAGGGGGAGTGCTTTCAGGCACATGTCGTAAGATGAGAAGAGAAGAAGGTAGAGAGAAGACTCTTTGGAGGGTTTGAATCTGAGGAAACCCAAGAGGGAAAGTGTTTTCAAAGAACGCAGACAGGAGAGAACTTACAGGGTTCATAGCAGGAGAAAAGATCGGGGCCTTTGGAACTTTGGAAATCTCGTAAGATTTGGGAAGAAAGCACAAGATCAACAAGGAGCACAGCTACCATCGGATCAGGTGAGAAAAAGATCTAGACCATTGGATCTAGCTCAGACAATCGATATCCGTCGTATCTAAGGAAAGGAGAAGGAGGTTTAGATCCTCACAAGCAGAGGAGAGAACCTAAAAAGGTATCGTATAGTGAATGTATCGGGATTTTTTTACTTAGCACTGTTGGTACAACACATGGACTCAATATTTCCCTAATCAATCCTTTGTCCATCAAATCCTAGACTTGCTTCTTGACCTCTTGATTCTCCTGCGGCATCAATTTGTACACTGCTTTGTTTGGTAAACTCGCCCTTAGTATAAGGTCGATGTGATGGATTATACTCATGATGGGTGGAAATGAACAAGGTAATTCATCCACCACTATATCAGCGAAATTCTCCAGCAGTTCCTGAATTTCCTCAGTTAGATCATCTATGGTGGTATTGGTCAAAATGACTCTCGATTTTCTTACCACAGTGAACTGCATTTCCTTATTTTTCTTGACTTCATTAAGAAGTTTCTTCCCACTCATGAGAAGTATAGTGTGTCTTGTTTCTTCTTTCACCTTCTTGCCTTCAATTGGCAGCAACGTATGCATTCTACCGTTCTTCTCCAAGGTATAGGTGTTCTTTATCCCATAATGAATAAATTTTTTGTCATATTTCCACAGTCTCCCCAATAAATGATGAAAGACATCCATGGGAATAACGTCACATAAAATCTCATCTTGTATCCCCTCATCTTAAGCTCAACTAAAGATTTTTTAGTAATAGTTACCTGATGTCCTTTTTGCAACCACGAGACTTTGTATGGGCTCGGATGTGAAACTGTCCCCAATTCCATATTTTCCACCATCTCTGTGGAGACTAGATTATATGTGCTTCTGTTGTCCACAATTACCTTTCATACCCTATCCTTGGTCTGTCAATCAGTTTTAAACAAAATGTTTCTTTGGACTGGATTCTCCACCTCTTTCTCTGACTTCAAGAAAATTTTCCTCATCATTAAGGATATTTTGCCTTCTACATCTTCTACCTCAACATTTTGGCTTTGCACTTCTGAAATGTGAGCTTCGCCTCCTCCATCTCTTTTTCTATCAGGACATTCAAAAGACTTATGTCTGATATTTCCATATAC
>ML803378.1:187442-202658 GCA_009831015.1 Picea engelmannii
CATTGGACATTTTTATATTGATTATATAACTTGGTTCTGTTGAATTTGCAAAACATTGAGCATTTGGATTTGCATCCTATGACTTGCTTAATCAATAATTCTATGGAATGCATAGGGGTATGACCTATTTTTGGTTTTTATGTGTTTATGATCCTTATGTTTTCAAAAACTTTGGCTAGTCAATCATATGAATGTCGTTTTGGCACCTTGGTTTAACTTTTATTATATGAATTGATACATTGATGTATAGTTGAGTTCGAGTTTTGATTTATATGTCAAACGTTGGTTAAACACTTCATATGATACGTTAGCACATGGTTATATTTTTTATAAGGGTTTCATGGCGTATCATTCATGGCTTAAAAACTTTGGCACGGTGTTGATTGCGCGTTGGCATAACATTTACCTTTTGATTCATTGGTTGAATGATATGATTACTGAGCTATGCTTTGATGGATTGAATTACTATGCAAATCGGCGGTTGTACTACGCCTTAATTGTTATGCATGGCAGTGAATAACTCCACCACCTTCGCATGCTCGCACTTATGCTTCCCCTTTTCACTCGTTTGTTGCTGTTAGCTCTGGTAGCTCTGCTCCTCTATGCGTTGGTGAATTCAAACCCTTCCCTTACCATGCATTCGGCTCCATGGCACCAGTCGTGAGAGTTAGGACAAACGGCCATCAAGCGCTGTTGATGTTTGACAATGCCTGCCAAGATTTGACAGAGAGTGGATGGCTTACCTTCATGGAACGATTTGAGGGTTTCAACCTCTGTGTAGCGCGACAGTTCTCTTCGACCTACGATGGTTGTAGAGCCAAGGTCGGAGATGTTCAATTGGAGGTCGACACGAAGTTCGTCAGTGTTGCAACAGGGTTGTCGAGCCAAGGTCAGCGATGGTTCAAGAATTACAAGGTCGAGGAGGTCCCATGGACACTTCTCTTCCTCTCACGCAAGGTTACTTCGTGTGACAGAGGTTTTCCCGTCTCTACACTCAAACCTAATTGGCGAGATACCTTGATGATAGTTAAGCAATTTATCACCTGCGAAGGTCAGTATAGGTTAGTATTCCTCTACCACCTGCGTTTGCTTATGGTTTTCATGGGATATCATCTCAATATGCCCTATTATTTGCATCGAAGACTGTTTAAAATGTCCAAAAAGTTTAAAAGACACAAGGCTGACAACAGTTTGTTTCATCATGGGCTTATTAAGCTCATCGTTATGCATCACTTGAATTCGCATGGTGACGATTGGAAGGCTTTCATCGCCCGTAACATCTTTGAAGACACCGACCCTATACAGGTTGATAAACCTGTGGTAACTGAGACTAAGGATGAACCACCTCTACCCCCGGTGCCCTACCATATCCTATTGCCTAAGCCCTCAACCGAACCTCCTATCGACTTACCCGAGACCGTGACTAAGAGTGCAGAGGCCATTAGGAAGCTTGGGAGTCGAAACCCCAAGCCAAACCTCACTGCAAGTGCCAAAGGGAAAAGGAATGCCCGTTTGATATCACGAATGGCAAGAAACAATCCTAAACTCTCGGCCAAGTCTAAAACTATCGTTCTGAGCGAAGATTTTGATTCAGAGGTTGAGCGTTTCTTGGCTAGCGAGTACCCCTATTCGCAAGGATTGTGTGTTGATCCTCCTTTTGATTTTGTGTCAAATTTACCACCCTGTCTAAGGAACGAACCTAGCTATCCTGGCATTAAAATGCATGACGAGACCCTCAGTCATACTGCCAAACCCTCGTTTGTTCATGCAAACCCTATGAGGATGCCCTGTGACCAGTGTGGCCTATGGTTAGAGCGATATTATAGTGATTTCCCAATACTCCAATCAAGGATACAGTCACTAGAAGACCAGATTGCAGTCCTGACCAGTTAGAAGGCCAAGCTCCAAGCTTTGGATAAGAATCAAAGAACGACCGGCTCTATCCTGTTTAAAAATGTGGAATCAGCTACGACTGTTGTAAACTCTAAGTTGGCATAATTAAGCATTTCAGCCTCGTCACCACACAGGTATGAAAAAAATTGATATCGTTTGTAAATAATATAGGTTCATAATAATAGTTTGAATTCTGTTTTTTTTTATGGTTCTATCTTGAATAGCTCTGTCATAGCGTGTGTATTCTATATAGAGTTTTTCTTTAAATAAAAACAAATTTTGATTCGATTTAGGATTTGATTATTCCCAATTTATAAATCAATAGATTGTGATTAGGTTTGAGTGATCTTTGCTTGAATTTGATTAATTGGTTGGCTCCCAAATGAATTGGTTTTGATACAATTTGAAAAAGGAAATTTTTCATATCCAGTTCATGTTTGGATGGTTGATAAACTTTGGTTGATACGATCTTGATCGATTTCGATTGCATTATTATTGGTATACTTTGACTGGTAAATGTTTTGGGAAGATACTTGTTACGATGTTGTATCATGTGTTGTTCTATATTTGATCGATTTCAAGTTAAGGAAAATGACTCTGTTTATTTGATGAAAGAAATACACTCAGATAACATTCACGCCCGAATTAGAGACGAATCCGAATCATAACAATTGTGTGAAAACCCTTAGCTAAATTGATTCGTTTTTAAGTGGCAAGTTCATTTTATAAATTGAGTCCAGATTCTGATTATTACTCTGTATTTTAAATTTGTGTAATGAATCGGTCAAACCCCGACACAATTCGTTTGATTGAAACGATTGTGATCAAAATTAATCGATCATATTTGCTTATTTGGCAAGGATCAAAGATCGAAATCGATAACAAACCATGTTCAGATAATCCTGTTATGATTTTATTATGAGTCAATTTTCGTTTGAATTTGTTCACAATCTAAATCTTGTGCTATACAGCTATTCGGATAATCTTGTTCGATGCGACGATGTCTCCTGTTGATAAGACAATTGTAATGAAATGTTCGCGATTTGTTTCGTTTTCAATTAAATATTAAAATGATTCTATAACTGAGGGATTCGATTTGATTGAGAAACGATCATGAGGTTGTTACATATGATGACAATAATCGAAACAAAGTGTTTCTATCCTTGTATTCGATTAAATGATATCAATCTTGTGCTATATCGTTACAGCTATAATGAGTGGAAAATGATTATGTTGGATTGAATTGTATCCTTGTTTAATAATCACATACGATATGTTTTTTTTAATTGGATATGAAACAATCTTATGACTGTCTGATTATCAGTCTGAGGACCTGATTTCGTTGGTAACAAAAGAGCAGAGTAGCCCTATCTCTATGCTCAGTTGAGTCATGTTGATCCTGTTTAATATTGAATGATGAAATCATTTTGATCTCAATGATTCGTTTTCGGACATTTCTTGGATGATGATTAAGTTTAATTCTTCAAAAAGATTTGAATTAATCTCAATTCTGATTCTATATATTATTTTAGACTAGCTACAGAATCAGATGATTCTGTAGCTAGTCTGTAGAATTTATTTTTTATCATTTTATTAGTAAAAGAATATTCTAACTTGTCTATTTTGAATCCTTTTCAGGTGAATTCGAAATTGTATGGGATTTGATGGACAGTTTGGAGGATATTGAAATATTTTGGTTTCATTTTAATTTCCTAGTCTAGTTGATCTTGGGATATGTTCCCAGATTGTGTAAACAGTTTGATATCTTCCACAGGGAGGTTTTACCCTGTGGAAAAAACTTATAAATACTCATTTATTTATTTTTGTAATAATAATCCTCACTCGTGGGAGAACAAGGATATGGAATTTTAATACAGACTGAGACATAATTTGATATTCTTCTACAGCTTTAGCTTTTCATGATATCAATATTTTGTTTTATGTTTATGTGTATCTATTTGCATTTGGTTAATGATTACTTTAGATATCTTAGTCTTTTGAAAATGATATAATTTAATCATTACAATCCATATATGATTTCTTCCAGCATTCAAAAAATATAGCAGTTGCTTGATTCAGTTTGTGAATGACAGATTTCTCTTCTTCATAAGTCAAATTATCAAGTATAAGTTTTTGCATAACAGGTTTCCCTTATTGCAGAGATTTATAAATCTTATAATTTCTATGATTTTTTATGTCTTGTTTGTCCTGTAAACTACTCAAAGAGCAGCATAGCCTATCGTTTACGAGAAGCTTCTAGATTAACCGGTGCGAGTTTCCTTCCTCCGACCAGCTTCAAAGTCATCATACACAGGACAAATTTGGGGCATTTCCAGGTCAGTTTGTCCATTTTTTGGTTAGTGTATTTATTAGGAGTTTAGTTTAGATATAAGTTTAGTTAGATTTATAGTTAGAGTTAGTATATTAGATTGTTTAATTTCAGTAAGTTTTATTTCTCGTTCATAAAATCATAAAAAATCAACAAAAATATATGTCTCTGTCTTAGGGAAGATTGCAAATGAGTTTTCCAGGTTTTATTTAAATATGTTGGTTAATAAGTAGTTCATAAATAGTAGATTAGTTAGTTTGTTTAGTAGTTAGATTAGTGTATTAGTTTATTTTATGTTAGTTTAGTTTGTTTCAATTGTTTTAGTTAGTTTAGTTAGTTTAGATTAGTTTTCTATTTGGTTTTCTTATAACCTAAGATCGGCTAACAAAGCCGCTAAACCCATCAGGGTGGTTCATTCCAAACGGCTTGGGTTATTAGACAACCCCGGACCAGTTCCACTCTCTCAGTTGACAAACGATCAATTTCGCCCGTCAGCAAATGGTGCTGGTAGGAGGGCCTAAACTTAATTAATGGCACGAGGTGGTCGCAAGACTCCTCCCCCCCTTAATCACTCACCTATAGTGACTAGAATCCATTCACAAGATAATATTCCCCTTCAAACATCAACTAATTCAACCAAAGATCCTCAGATCACAGTTGAGCCAACAACCCCTAATTCTACAGGTGGTGATTTAGAAGAGATTGTTTGTCGATCTCTTATTAAAACACATAGTGCCTTAGCCAGTTTGAGGCAACCAAACCATCCGTGGGGTCAACCTTTAGACTTCTCTGATATCAGAGAACAATTAGGTGACACTAACCTCACTGTGAATCCTATAGATCCAAACTTAAATCCTACTGCAGGAGGATCTGGGATACCTCCTTCACCACCTCCCTCATATCCTTCCTCTTCTGGAGGAGATTCCTCTTCTGATGAATGCAATTCACCTTCTCAGCCTTCAACACCCACTACCCCAATGGAAAATCAAAACAACCCTGCTAGACCCTGGTTGGACCAGGATGTTGTAGTTGTACCTGGAGCCCAACACCCTTTACCTAAGCACCCGGAGAAATGGCTTCCCAAGTTCGATCTTGATTCAAAACAGATAGCTGAAGATCATATCAAAAAATTTATGTTAGCCATCAGAGTCTGTAATGTTGAACATGAAGACGTCGTCTGTAGGTTGTTCCCTTATACTTTCGAGGGTAATGCATCCACTTGGTACTTTTCCCAATAGCCCCATACCATAGTGTCTTGGGAAAAGTTTGAGTCATTCTTTTTGGAAAAATTCGGAGATGGTAAACCTTCGGAAGTCTTAGTAATGGATCTTTCAAGCTTAAAAATGAACCCAAAAGAAAAAGTTAAATATTTTAATCAAAGATTCTTAACGCTTAAAAATCGAATCCCTGCAGATTCTATTCCTGCTGAGAGTCTTGTAATAGATTACTACACTAAAGCTTTACATCAAAGTATAGCTATTTGGGTTAAACGATCTAAAAAGGCCACATTGTTAGAAGCCTTAGAGGAGGCTACTCAGATTGAAAAAGACATACTTAGCCTTAAGGACTCTTCTAGCAATGAAACTGAGACTGTTTCTTCTTCCAAAAAGAAGATTGAAATTCTCCCCAGACCCACACAAAGTAAAACACAACCTGAAAACTCTGATTTGGAAAATTTAACTAAATTTGTTCAAAAAATGTCTAATCAAGTTGTAGACTTAAAAAGGTCAACTGAAGAAGCTTCCTCGAGTAAAGGACCCTACAAACCCCCTTTCCGAAAGCTTTTTCCTACCAACCAACCTAATCCAAACCCCGAAGGCTTGAACCTAGAAAGTTTTCAATGTGCTCTTCAAACAATTCTAGAAGCCCAAGATAACTTGATGCCTCCCGAGATCCCTCAGGAGGAAGTCGAACAGGAAACAGTGCAAGAAGAAGAGTCTTCTCCAAACATTTTTGGACACTTCTTGGACAACATCTTTCAAGCTAACTTCGAGACTGTTCACCCTTATAACACTAGGAGTAAGACGACAAACAAACCTCCTGCCGAGAACACTACAACTTCACCTCCAAAGCCAGCTAAATCAGTAGAAACTAAGAAGAGTAATGTCAGCCCTAAATTAGATTATGATTTTTTTGAATATCTTAAAAAATTAAGGGCTAACATTTCTATTTATGAGTTGTTGAAGTTTCCATTTTTGTTACAAAAAATGTTGCAAAATATTTCAGAAAATGCCAAGAATGGTAATTCTAATGGTAACAAGGTTGTGCAAAGCAAAGTTCCTTAGAAGACTCCCACTAAAAACCACCCTGATCCTCAAGATAAAGGAAGTCTTCCTGTAGTCCGTGTAAATAATGTAAATAAAGTAGATAAAGTAGCCTTAGAAACTGCGAGCAAGAAGCCACAAGCTACAACTCTTAGTACTCGCAAGAACGTACCTCCTTTCCTTTTAACTTTCGAGATTTTCAATAGAAACATGCATAATTGTATGGTGGACTCAGGAGCGTCATCTAATGTGATGCCTTGGTCTATCTTCCAGAAGATTAACGCTGAAGTGGAATCATCTTCTCTGAAAATCATACAACTTGATCGAACGAATGTTAAAGTTATAGGCGAACTAAAAAATGTATTGATTAGATTATCGTCTAACCCAAAGGTTCATCAGGTTATTGATATAATTGTGGTAGATATTCCAGAAATGTATGGTCTGTTTTTTAGCAGGGACTGGTCAGAGCAGCTACATGGTTACTTCGCAACAGACTAGTCTCACTTATGGCTTCCAGAGAATGGTAAGCCTAACAAGATCAGGGTGAATCGTGAGCGTTACCTTAAGTTCACGGTTACAGACTTGAACAATCCTAACGAACCATATACACCTCCGGCTGATTCACCTGAAGTCCAAGGGATGGACACCTTCTTCGGAAACTTCATGGCCGAGGTTTCACCTATCAACAACCCAGAACAACAGTCTGAGATCGTAACATATGTGCAACCAACAGATTCAATACAACATTCCCATGTGCCCGACGGAAACCGAATTTGGTCTCTATATTTCGACAGTTCTAAGTCTAAAGAAGGAGTTGGTACAGGCTACATCATTATCGATCCGGCAGGTAACAAGAAATTATTGGCTTGTAGACTAGAATTTGAATGTACTAAAAATACTGTAGAATATGAGGCTTTACTTCAAGGTCTCAGAAAATCTCTGGATATGAACATTCAAAATCTGGTTGTATTTGGAGACTCTGAAATAGTGGTTAGGCAGGTAAGAGACTCTATACACTGTATTTCCCCGCATCTCAAAAGTTACCAGTCTGAGGTATGGAGTTTAATAAACAAATTTTCTGCTTTCAATATAAATTCCATTCCTAGATTAAATAATGTTGAAGCAAATCTACTAGCTAATGTAGCCTCTAAACTTCTTCCTGCAGAAGGCTTATCCCCAAACGCATTCTTCGTGGAGCTATTGTTTCGACCATCTGTTTTGGACAATATTACGAACTGGAGAGTATTTGACGATGATCAGCAGATCATTAACTTTCTGCACATGGAAGAAACCTTTCAAGGCGCAGTGATAGATGAACGCACGCATGATGACAATTTGCACAATTTTACGGTAATACCTGATCCGAAATCTCCTGAAGCTCTATCGGACATGGTAAATTTCATACCCAAATCCATAGTTAGATTAGAAAAGTTTTATGATTTTGAAAATAAATTTAAAAATACGGTCAATTGCAAAACTAATAGTTCCTCGTTGTCTTATGAAAAAGTCAATTTAGGGACTAGTGAAAATCCTCAGTGTATCAATCTAGGCTTGGGATGTTCTAGACAAGAAAAAGCTGCTTTTGTCAAAATTTTTAAAGAATTTAAGGATGTCTTTGCATGGACATATGATGATCTTAAAACGTTCGACCCTAATATCATACAACATGTTATCCCAATGAAGCCCCAAACCTTACTCTTTCAACAAAAACTAAGGAAAATGCACCCTAAACTAGAACCGACCGTTCAAAAAGAATTGAATAAACTTCTAAGTGCTAAAATAATTTTTCCTGTTAGACATACTCAATGGGTATCCAACCTTGTCCCAGTTCGGAAGAAAAATGGGGAAATCAGACTTTGCGTTGATTTCCAAAACCTCAACAAAGCGTCTGACAAAGATAATTATCCTGTCCCACCCATGGAACAGATCCTTCAACAGGTATATGGTTCCGAGAGGCTATCTTTATTGGATGGTTTCTCCAGATACAACCAAGTCCTGATGTCTCCGCCAGACCAACTAAAAACTACCTTCTGTACCCCGTGGGGCACTTATGCTTATCGCAAAATGCCCTTTGGATTGATTAATGCTGGTGCTACCTTTCAGAGAGCAATGGACATTGCTTTTCGAGGCTTAATCAATCACTCTGTTGTAGTTTACTTTGATGATGTGACCGTTTACTCTAAAAACAAAGACGATCATCTCTCTCACTTACGAGAAGTTCTACTACAATGTCGTAAATACGACATCTCCTTGAACCCCAAAAAGTCCATCTTTGCAGTAGAACAGGGTAAATTACTAGGATTCATTGTGTCCAGTGATGGGATGATTATTGACCCCGAGAGGACTCAAGTCATTTATAAACTTCCCCCTCCTACATCCAAAAAATCCATGCAGTCTTTCCTAAGCCAGATTAATTTCGTGAGAAGATTTGTCCCCAGTTTCTCTGAAATGGTCAGGCCTCTCCAGAACTTGATTAAGAAAGACACCCAATATTACTGGGGACCCATAGAAAATCAATCTTTTAATTCCATAAAGAAGGCCATAATAGACGCTCCATCTCTCATGAGCCCTGACTTCTCTCAAGACTTTACACTCTATACTTTTTCCTCTGACCGTTCCTATGCCACAGTCCTAACTCAGAGAAATGCCGAGAACAATGAAGTACCCATCGCCTTTATGATTTCCTCTTTCAATGGAGCTGAACTTAACTACCCAGCGGTATATTGGCAAGCCTACGCTATTTTCAAAGCAGTCAAGCATTTCTGGTCTTATCTTTTGAAGTCAAGGACGAAGGTCATTGTCCCCTACCCTGCCGTAAGGAAATTTTTAGTGCAAAAGGAGTTAGGAGAGAAAAGAGCCAACTTGGTCACCTCCTTGCAGGAGTATGACTTAGAGATCACCCCAGTACAGATCGTGAGAGGCCAAGTGTTTTGTAAATTGGTTTTTGATTCAGAAACAGGACGACAAGAAGATAGTGATACGTCAAACCTAGAACAACGCGATCAAAGTTTGATTTGTGGCGCACAAAACCTCGTTATTCCTTGGTACGATGATATTAGATTTTGCCTTGAACATGAATCAGCACCCCGTCACCTTGACCCCGCCAAAAGAAGAGCGTTGAGACTAAAGTCTGCCTCCTTTCATCTGGTTAACGATGTACTATTTTGTCAAAATTTTGACGGCATACTGATGCACTGTCTTGAGAAAGACGAATTAGAAAAAGTCTTACTTGAGTTGCATGCAGGAGAAGCTGGTGGCCACTTTGGTGGTGACACCACTGCTCACAAAGTTTTAAGAGTCGGTTATTACTGGCCCACGCTTTTTAGGGACGCCCATGCCTTGTGTAGTAAATGTATCATCTGTCAGGCGGTTGCAAAAACCAGCCTTTCCCTTGCAACCTGTCTCATTAGATTCTCCTTTCCAGCAATGGGGCCTTGATATCATAGGTCCTATTAACCCTCCATCCACGCAACAACACAAGTATATTGTGACAGCCACAGACTACTTTCCACGATGGTATGAAGTTACTGCGCTAAGAACTGTTAACACCAGTTAGGTAATTGCCTTTCTAAACTCGAATATTATCACTCGTTTCGGCATTCCTGATTGTCTAGTCTTCGACAACGCTTCATACTTTTCTTCTCTTGAGATGAGTGAGTTTGCTTTGGAGAAAGGAATAAAGCTAAAGTATTCTGCTAGTTACTACCCTTAGGGCAACGATTTAGCAGAATCAACTAACAAGAACTTGATGAAAATTATCAAGAGAACCATGGTTGAAAATCACAGAAACTGGCACAATGCACTACTGAAAGCACTGTGGGCTGATAGGGTAACACCCAAATCCGCTATAGGTAACTCTCCCTTTTTTCTCATTTATGGAAGAGAAGCCATTCTGCCACCCCACATTCTTCTTCCTTCACTTCAGTTGTCACAGAAAGTTCAAGAAGAAGATTGTCCCCCTTTAGAAAGTCGAATTAACGCTTTGATGAAGTTGGAATAAGTAAGAGCCCAAGCTAAGAGTAAGTTAGATCAACACCAACAATTGATTAAAAGCTGGTTTGATTCTAATTCTGATTCTGATAGGAATTTTGAAGTAGGCGATCTCGTCTTAAAGTGGGACAAACCACACGAAGGAAAGGGTGAGCACACCAAATTTCAAAACTTATGGCTCAGACCATTTTTTATTGCTGAAAAGTTGGGTGCTAGTTCCTTTCGATTGTAGAATCTTGAAGGGTAGCTTGACATTTATCCAGTGAATGGCCAATCCCTGAAAAGATACTTTGCTTAATAACTACCCTTGTATATTATGTATATATTTTTGCTTTTGTTTATGTTTTCGTTTGCTTGTTGTTTTTTATTTTGATTTGAATTGATTGGTTGTGTTTTTAGACATACACATACCTGTATAATGAGCCATTCAGACAAAGACAATAAAAAGAAAATTTATTTTCCTGAAATAACTTCTGAAAGTTTGTACAAACATCAGTGATACATTTCTGAGATTGATTTCTATGTTGGAAAAATCTGTGTTTGAAAGAAGTTTATTGATTTCGATCTCTGAGTAAAGTTCGTCATGATCATATATTATCTTTTTACGCTGTCCCTTTTCCATAAAGGAATGACTCAAAAAAGATGTCTCCCTGTCATAGGAAGTTGTTTTTATAAAACATTTCTGGAGCTAAATGAAGGACAGTGTTAAAAAATTCTGATGAGGTCTGAAAAAATATGTTAAAATATCAAGATTATCAGCGTCACCCCGCTCAGCTATATATCTACAAAAGAAAAACAAAATAAAAATATTAATAAGACCTGTGGGAAGTGCTTGTAAACCCGCCGGGATACTGAACAGGTCTGCTGGCAGCAAGTAAATGCAAGCATGGCGCCAAGACAACTTCACTGGGGTATTGAACAGGCCTGCTAGAAGCGAAGCAATGTCGGGTACATGAAAATCTAAAAAAATATGAGAAACCTCTTTAATTTCCTTTATTCTGATCTAGAACTTCTTGACAGGATACAAATGTCAGAGTGGGTTAAATGGAAACCCTGTCGAGGCTATGAACGCCTGCTGGCAGCAGTGGCCATGCCAACAGTATCGAAGATTTTATCTTTAATATCATGACTTGCTGACCTTAAGACTGTTATTGGTTTTCATCTTTTAAAACACCGCTGGAAAAAAATGATTGATAATGATGTTAGTACAATTTTCTTATTGTTATTTTTGAGTTGAAATTTTCTTTGATGTCCTAATCTGAATTTGTTTCTTTTGATAGAGATAACTGCTTCTACCAGTGTGTCGCCATTGTTGGCAGCCAATTCACTTTTTCCATTCTTTGATAAGTTGCCTACACCTATGTCTTGTGAACATCAAGCTTTTCGTCGCATTTTTCAAATAGACGACACTTTTGTTTCCTGCGACAATTGCAAATTTGTCTTCATTAAGTTTTCACGACTGTAAGCGTGAAAATTTTTCCTTTCGAAGTCACATTTCGATCACTATCTGAACTGTCATGATCTTTTTATCGATATTTCTACTACACTTACCTTTTGTTTATCGTTATGTGGTTGAAAGGAGTTTTGAACTATGCTCATTGGACATTTTTATATTGATTATATAACTTGGTTCTGTTGAATTTGCAAAACATTGAGCATTTGGATTTGCATCCTATGACTTGCTTAATCAATAATTCTATGGAATGCATAGGGGTATGACCTATTTTTGGTTTTTATGTATTTATGATCCTTATGTTTTCAAAAAATTTG
This sequence comes from Picea engelmannii, assembly GCA_009831015.1. Lineage (NCBI taxonomy): Eukaryota > Viridiplantae > Streptophyta > Pinopsida > Pinales > Pinaceae > Picea > Picea engelmannii. The sequence goes on from ML803378.1 coordinate 199,689, forward strand.
GCTAGTCAATCATATGAATGTCGTTTTGGCACCTTGGTTTAACTTTTATTATATGAATTGATACATTGATGCATAGTTCAGTTCGAGTTTTGATTTATATGTCGAATGTTGGTTAAACACTTCATATGATACGTTAGCGCATGGTTATATTTTTTATAAGGGTTTCATGTCGTATCATTCATGGCTTAAAAACTTTGGCACAGTGTTGATTGCGCGTTGGCATAACATTTACCTTTTGATTCATTGGTTGAATGATATGATTACTGAGCTATGCTTTGATGGCTTGAATTACTATGAAAATCAGTGGTTGTACTACGCCTTAATTGTTATGCATCGCAGTGAATAACTCCGCCACCTTCGCATGCTCGCACTTATGCTTCCCCTTTTCACTTGTTTGTTTCTGTTAGCTCTAGTAGCTCTGCTCCTCTATGTGTTGGTGAATTCAAACCCTTCCTTTACCATGCATTCGGCTCCATGGCACCAGTCGTGAGAATTGAGCCAAATGGCCGTCAAGCATTGTTGATTTTTGACAATGCCCGCCAAGATTTGACAGACAGTGGATGGCTTACCTTCATGGAACGATTTGAGGGTTTCAACCTCTGTGTAGCGCGACAATTCACTTCGACCTATGATGGCTATAGAGCCAAGGTTGGAGATGTTCAATTGGAGTTCGACGAGAAGTTCGTCAGTGCTGCAACAGGTTTGCCGAGCCAAGGTCAGCGATGGTTCAAGAATTGCAAGGTCGAGGAGGTCCCATGGACACTGCTCTTCCTCTCACGCAAGGTTACTTCATGTGAGATACCTTGATGATAGTTAAGAACTTTATCACCTGCGAAGGTTGGTACGGGTTAGTATTCCTCTACCACCTACGTTTGCTTATGGTTTTCATGGGCTATCAGCTCAATATGCCCTATTATTTGCATCGAATCCTGTTTAAAATGTCCAAAAAGTTTAAAAGACACAAGGCTGACAATAGTCTGTTTCATCATGGGATTATTAAGCTCATCGTTGTGCATCACTTGAATTCGCATGGTGACGATTCAAAGGCTTTCATCACCCGTAATGGCTTTGAAGACACCGACCCTATACAGGTTGATAAACCTGTGGTAACTGAGACTAAGGCTGACCCACCTCTACCCCCGGTGCCCTACCATATCCTGTTGCCTAAGCCCTCAAACAAACCTCCTATCGACTTACCCGACACTGTGAATAAGAGTGAAGATGCCATTAGGAAGCTTGGGAGCCGAAACCCCAAGCCAAACCTCACTGCAAGTGCCAAAGGGAAAAGGAATGCCCATTTGATATCACGAATGGCAAGAAACAAGCCTAAGCCCTCGGCCAAGTCTAAACCTGTCGTTCTGAGAGAAGATTTTGATTCAGAGGTTGAGCATTTCTTGGATAGCGAGTACCCCTATTCGCAAGGATTGTGTGCTAATCCTCCTTTTGATTTTGTGTCAAATTTACCTCCCTGTCTGAGGAACGACCCTAGCTATCCCGACATTAAACTGCCTGACGAGACCCTCAGTCATACTTCCAAACACTCTTTTGTTCATGCAAACCCTACGCAGATGCCCTGTGACCAGTGAGGCCTATGGTTAGAGAGATATTATAGTGATGTCCCGATACTCCAATCAAGGATACAATCACTAGAAGACCAGCTTGCAGTCCTGACCAGTCAGAAGGCCAAGCTCCAAGCTGTGGATAAGAAACAAAGAACGACTTGCTCTATCCTGTTTAAAAATGTGGAATCAACCACGGTTGTTGTAAACTCAAAGTTGGCATAATTAAGCATTTTAGCCTCGTCACCACACAGGTATGAAAAAATTTGATATCGTTTGTAAATAATATAGGTTGATAATAATAGCTTGAATTCTGGTTTTTTTTATGGTTCTATCTTGAATAGCTCTGTCATAGCATGTGTATTCTATATATAGTTTTTCTTTAAATAAAAAAAAATTTCGATTTGATTTATGATTTGATTATTCCCAATTTAGAAATCAATAGATTGTGATTAGGTTTGAGTGATCTTTGCTTGAATTTGATTAATTTGTTGGCTCGCAAATGAGCTGGTTTCGATACGATTTGAAAAAGGAAAATTTTTGTATCCAGTTCATGTTTGGATGGTTGATAAACTTTGATTGATATGATCTTTCTTGATTTCGATTGCATTATTATTGGTATACTTTGACTGGTAAATGTTTTGGGAAGATACTTGTTACGATGCTATATCATGTGCTTTTTTATACTTGATCGATTTCAAGTTAAGGAAAACGACTCTATTTATTTGATGAAAACAATACACTCAGATAACATTCACGCCCAAATTAGAGACGAATCCGAATCATAACAATTGTGTGAAAACCCTTAGCTAAATTGATTCGTTTTTAAGTGGCAAGTTCGTTTTATAAATTGAGTCCAGATTCTGATTATTACTCTGTATTTTAAACTTGTGTAATGAATCGGTCAAACCCCGACATGATTCTTTTGATTGAAACGATTGTGATCAAAATTAATCGATGTTGTTTTCTTATTGTGCAATGATCAAAGATCGAAATCGATAACAAACCCTGTTCGGATAATCCTGTTATGATTTTATTATGAGTCAATTTTCGTTTGAATTTGTTCACAATCTAAATCTTGTGCTATACAACCATTCGGATAATCCTGTTCGATGCGACGATGTCTCCTGTTGATAAGACAATTTTAATGAAATGTTCGTGATTTGTTTCGTTTTCAATTAAATATTAAAATGATTATATAACTGAGGGATTTGATTTGATTGAGAAACGATCATGAGGCTGTTACATATCATGACAATAATCGAAACAGAGTGTTTCTATCCTTGTATTCGATTAAATGATATCAATCTTGTGCTATATCGTTACAGCTATAACGAGTGGAAAATGATTATGTTGGATTGAATCGTATCCTTGTTTAATAATCACATACGATATGTTTTTTTTAATTGGA
>ML803379.1:32943-57056 GCA_009831015.1 Picea engelmannii
CCAATGAAACCACATCGATCCATCTTCATCATGTATCAATGACAACTCATTGATCCATCTTCATCTATGCATTCTCATCAAGGACAATACATATTATATTACATCAATCATCAATCATTCAATCCTTTGACATCAATCAATAACTTGACATCAATCAATGACATCAATCAATCAAACCATTGGCATCAATGACAACATGATCCAACAACTCTTATATCTATATCACCAAGGATATGATTTTCTAGATGATGCTTTTGAACAAATCTGGATGGTGTCTTTGGATATTGGGGTTCTATTTCTTCTTGTTCTTTATTTTCTTCTTCCTCTTATTCTTCCTTTTGTCATTCTTTGTAGATTTTCTCCTATGTATATTCATTTTTTTGTGACTTTTCCTTTTGAGGTATTTCTTTATCCATTGTTACATCAATACTATCTACAACCTTGCACAGTCTTTTGTTGTAGAGTTTGTAGGCCTTGCTTCTAGATGCATAGCCAAGAAAGATACCTTCATTTGTTCTGGAATCAAACTTGCCTAAATTATCTTCATTTCTCTTTATATAACACTCTATCCCAAATACTTTGAAGTATTTGACTATAGCTAGTCTACCTTTCCATAATTCATAAGGTTTCTTGTTGTTGTTCACTCTAATTTGTGTTCTATTCAAAATCTAGATTATTGTGTTGATTGCTTCTCTCCAAAAGGTGTCTGGTAGTTTGGCTTCATTTAAAATTGTTCTAGCCATTTCTTGTACAATTATGTTCTTCTTTTCTACAACTCCATTTTGTTGTAGAGTCCTTGCTGCCTAAAAATGTCTCTTGTTTCCATGATTCTCACATAATTCATCAAATTCAAAAGAGGTAAACTCACCTCCTATGTATAATCTTAAGCACTTGCTTTTTAAATCAGTCTCATTTTCAACTAAGGCTTTGAAATATTTAAACTTATCAAATGATTCAAAATTTTCTTTAAGAAATTTCACCCATTTCATTCTTGTGTAATTGTCAATAAGCAACATACAATAACTCACCTTTTAAAGTTTTTTTTCTTGTTGACCCGCAGAGGTTTGTGTGTACAAGTTTCAATGGTTTTGATGTTGAGTACTCCTTTGTTTTGAAACTAACTCTCATATGCTTCCCGTGCTAACATGGCTTACAAATAGTGTTGGTAGGTTTTGAGATCCTCAACATATCTCTTACTGTTTGTGTCTTGTTGAGTTTTACTAGATTCACAAAGTTTATATGACCTATCCTTCCATGCCATAACCAAATTTTGTTTACTTATCCCATACAACATTTTTATCCTTTGACTTCATTGAGAATGTATATATTGCTTGAGGTTTCGTTTTCATTTTCCACTAATATTCCTGAATCTGCTTTCCTGATCTCACATATTTTAGAATGAAATGTGAGGTTGTAGTCTTTATCACACATTTGAATGACATAGAAGATTGTGTTTTAACCCTTCAACATACAAGACATTCTTTGTTTTAGTCTTTTCATTATCAAGACTAACACTACCTTTTCCAATATCCTTGTACAAGCATTATCCCCAAAGGTAGCACTGCCTTCTTTTTATTCCTTTAGGGTGATAAATTTGTTTTGATTCCTTATCATTTGTTTTGAACATCCACTATCAATGTACCATTGACTTCCTTTATCTTGAGCATACATTGCAAGTCTACATTATTGCTTCTTTGGTTCTTCTTGCTTCCTTTTCCACACCTTGGTGTATTCTTCTCTATGCTCGATAATAACATATTCTTCCATGTTTTGTTTAGGAGACTTTACTATGTTGCTTCTACAATCACATACTATGTTCCCATAGTTATTTCACTTATAACATTCAATATTGTAATCAAGTAAAAGAGAAAATGAATTGTGGTCTGTATCAACAAACCCATGAGAACTTCTATTTTTTTTGCTCACATAATCATTCTTTGAGGTATTATAAGAACCTTTATTTGTATCTCTCACATGATCATTTCTTGCATAAGATTTACAATCTAGTGCTTTATGACCAAAAATATTGCAAAGAAAACAATAGCCAAGAAAAAGATTTTAGTACCGGGTTGTGAAAGGCCTTCTTGGTGGAACAACAATTCTAAACTCATTCTTGTTGTTATTGTGAGAAGAATAAGGTTCCTTCTAGTCATCATTTCCTTTCCTATTGTTGCTTTCATTGTTTATGGAACCTTTGAGAATATTATCATAGTTTTTAGGCTTTTCTTCATTTTCCTTTTCTGATGGTTTTGTGACTTTAGTTCATGCTTCTCCCTCGAGAGTCTATTGTTTTTAATCATAGCCAATACCTGTCTTGATGAATGGTGACCTTTAGTAACTGAGAATATTATCTAATATTTCAGTACTCTTTCCAAACTTCAAGATTCTACTCAACTAATTAGTTGTTTTCTCTAGTTCCTTTTTTAAGGAAACAATTTCATCCTCTAGCTTCTCACAATTTTCTTCCTTTTCTTTCAGCTGACTTCTCACCACTTCTTCTATACTTTTTGCCTCTTCTAGTTGAGTCTTCAAAATGATAAATGATTTTTCTATTTAATCAATATCATGATCCTTATTTTCATATTTCTGCAATTTCTCTTTCTGCTTTTTATTCTTTCCACCGATTCTGTCTATTTCTTCTAAGGCATTAACGAGTTTTTCTTCAAGATTCACTTCCCCATAAATGTATTCTTATTCTTAATATGAATTTTCTTTTTGATAGTATTCATTTTATACATTAGTAGACTTTGTATCCATGACCATGAAGAGGAATTATTCTTGAATAACTATGTGTTTTCCCAATATTTTCCTTCTAATGGTTAGACTGCTTCCAAAAGAACCTTCTTTGATACCAATTGTTGAACTTATGCTTATACTGAGAGGGGGGGGAATCAATATAAGATAATTTTTACTTTAATTGAACATTCATCAATCATTCATTAACTATAAGACAATACGAGCATGTAAACTCAAATCACAATACACAATGTTTAATTTGGAAACCATTGTGGGAGAAAACCACAAAAACTTATCTTTATAAAATCTTATAGGCACCAACCTACAAGAGACACAAATATATTTAGTTGAGCATCAACTCAACAAGATATTGTGTAGGAAACAACCTAATAGAGACACCAATCTCTTCAACCGAGCACTAACTCAACAATATATTATGTAGGCACCAACCTACTAGAGACACCAATCTCTTCAACTGAGCACCAACTCAGTAAGACATGTATAGGTAGAAATCTAAGATCTTCATACACAAAGTACTTATGAATTCATCTGCATGCTTCATACTATATTCATTTCACATCATCATCATACCCTTAACTTTCATGCTTTAGTGCCTCTCTGTGCTTCATACCCCAGGCATAACTTCAAACCCTAGTCAAATTTAGCCTTCATTCCCTAGTGAACCTCATAGCATCATTCCAAGAATATAATTCCAGAATGCATCATCACAACCTCAAAAAAATGCACTTTGCAACATCATATACCTCATATATTCATAACACACACTTAAAACTCCAAGAAAACTCCTCTTGTGCACCTTTAGACCCCAAAAATACTCCCCAACTCCTCTTGCACACCTCAAATCTCTTCTACACGCTTGAATTTTCTCTCCTTTCTTGGATTCTAATAAAATGCACACATCTATCATGTATTTGTAGTGTTTTCGTGTTCACTTATGGGGACAACTTGTAAAATTGGTTGGGTCGACCTCTACTTTCTAGCTAGATTGACCTGACATGATATTTCATATCTCCTCATTCCTATGGAGTTAGAGGGAGTTCCATATACCATTGTAAAGGTATCAGAATAAGATTTTAAACAATATATCTGATTCTCCCATTTGAGCTAGGCATTCAGAATAAAAATTCCTTCAAAAATAGGGTATCCAAGTTGAGCATCAAAAATCCAAAAACAATATTTCCAACAATCTCCATCTTGCAATCTTTATCTCAGACATATGTAGTCCCCCCCTGTATTTGAAATCAATGAAAACAATATTTCCAACACCATATCCTTTCTCGCGATCATTAGGTTGTTATAGAAATCGTTACAAAATATTCTCGAATATATGTTTAGATTTGGTTTGCATGTAGTCTCTTCTTGATACATTACACACAGTGAAAAATTGGGTTGGCGCACACGATATTCATTTGGCCAGCGTTGATACTGATCCTTCTTGGTGTCATGCAGTGTATCTTCATGGGCATGCGTGAAGTATTTATTTTTGGCACATATGTAACTTCTTTAAATCCCTAGGTTCTAGTGCAACCATGGCATTAACAACGTCGTAACATTGTTGAAAAAAACCTTAAAATCAACCCCCAAATCAAAAAGTGGTGCTAATAGTAGCACCATTTTTTATTTTCGATGTTAAAACTACAAATTCTTTGAAACCTCTAGACTTGAAAATTGGTACCATTTCCAACCAAAACCTTAAAATCAACTCTTGAATCAAAAAGTGGCACTCCTAGCTACATCCCCATTTTTCTAGGGACAAAATTCTGAGTTTTTTTTAAATTGTGGCCTTCACAATTGGTACCATCAAAACCAAAATCTTAAGACCAACCATTGAACAAAAAATAGGTGCTCTCAATAGAGACCTTTTTTTCTAGGCTTAAAATTGTAACATTTTGAAAACCATGACTTGAAAGCCTAATATATTGCAAACAATATTGTAAAAATAAATAAAAAATAAACATAAAAATAGAAAAAAAGGAAAAAAACCCAAAACAAGAAAAACTGATTTTCTTTTTAAATAAATAAACATTTTAAATTAAGAAAAAACACAATTAGGTAAAAAAAAATGACCAATTAAAAAAAAAGAACATATATATATCGACCTAACCCTCTAAATCACTACCTGGACTTAAATATTCATCCCCTATATATTTTGTACTCCAGATTCATTGAATATACAATTCGACACTCATGTGGGGACCTGATAGTGAACTTCAGATAATATCCTAGGGCAGAATAAATGGTCACATAACCTCTTTGAAAACTGGCTTCAATGTTTGTTGGCTTGAACTGATGAGGTGAGAATCCCAAAAGAGTGAGTGAAAATCTAGCTAATGCCGAGGAGGGGGCTGAATAAACTGTAGTGGCCTTCTCTGAAGTTGAAGTGGGCCATCATGCTAAGGCCCTCTTTTTTTGAGTGATACATCTTGCTAAGGAAAGCCTGGATAGTTGAAGCATATCGAGTAATTTATAAGTAGCTAGGGAGAGGTTAGGTGTCGGGGGGTTTCCTTTGAGCATATTCTTTTCCTTGGGGAAGAGAAAATGTAAGTAATCAAGTAAATTATGGTGCGTCAAAATTGAACCACTGGTGTGCTGAGGGGCCTTGTGTTGGGCATCTTCTTTTCCTTGAGGAAGAGAAAATGTAAGTACTCAACTAAATTATGTTGCCTTGAAATTAAACCGTTGGACTTGGGATGTCTTTGGCCTTGAAATATCCGATCAGGGTGACAACAAATTTATTCATTCATAAACACAGGTGGAACCTTGAAATCGTCATTCATTCATTCAGAAACATAAATCCTTGAATTTCAAGGTGGGCTACGTTTACTTATTTCCTGATATGTGCACTCTTGAATTAGGCTTCTAATGATCATCTTGTCAGTAGTTCATAAAATTCCTCGACATATATTTGGAATGGTGTTTAGACCCCACTATACCGATTTCTGAATAACTCGCTCTACGGGTGACCGTAGACTCACGTTAAGCCCCACCAAGGGTAGAAAAAATTCCATAAAGTGTTGGTGCACCTTCCATAGGGGCTCTCTTTATTGCCTAGAGTTTTTTGATACTCAATGTATCTAAAGTCAACTTTTGGTTAAGCAAGCCAGATCTTTGGGGTTAAGTTAGGGGAGAACCGAGAGCTTGTATCCCAAGAATTAAAGGCACATACTGTTAGAATATGAAGGATTGTGCTCATTTTACCATTGACAATACCCTTGTCACCCAACCATAGGCTAAAGCCACCCTCCGAGCACCTTGACCTTGAAAAAGAGAAGAATCTTGGTATAAATCAATAGCCAAGCAAGGCTAATGCACCAAGCAAGAAAGTAACCAAAGATGATCAGATATTCCAACCTAGAAACTGACGCAACACCTTCCCCAGAGCTTGCGCACAAAACTGCCAGACTGCAGTGCGCACAAGTGACTTCTACAATTATGAGAATGTGTATAATGAGAGACTGACATCCTGTATTTATAGTAATTTTGGTAGGCTTGCCTGGGCCGACTTCTCCTTCTGGGTACTAATTAATTCATATTAATTATATTTCTGCAGCCAACATCTTGTCTAGGGTTTCCTTCATTTCTTTGCTTCCTTATGGAACATTCTAATCTTGTCAAAGGTCATAATAGAGGTTCATACTTCCCGAAGATACCATAATATCAACACTCCCTCCTAGCTAGGGAGGTATGGTATTGAGCACAAAACATACCATTCAACTGGTAGTATCACAAGCACCGTCATTATTATCCAACTCGATAAGCTCCATGACAACTGATACAATATCAATTGATAGGAAACAACTGTGTCTATCCACGGTAGTACACAACTGCTCAAACCGTGACACATAGTCACAAATAGTGGAACATATCCACCACAGTAGTATATCTCTATTGTTTGGAGATAGGAAGTCTCCATAACAATCATTTGTTAGAAACCTGCACAGAAAATATTGTTAAAGATAAACTGAATCATCTGGGCCAATCTTTCACTCACAACTGTGAGCTCTGAAAGAATATCTTCCCTTAGTGTAGAACATCAACGATGAGTCTTCTCAAACAAGGAAGAATGATTGCTCCTGATTTCTGAGCCTGGATCATTCCTCACCCTGGGCCATTCCTCTGACACTAAACAAAGTGTAACCTAGAGAGAATGAATCTTCCCTAAGGAATGTCTATCCCTGATTGTTGAGCCTAGACCATTCCCCACCCTGGGCCATTCCTCCGGCACTAAACAAAGTGCAACCTGGAGAGAATGAATACGCCCTAAGGAATGACTGTCCAGGCCATTTCCTTTAATAACAACAAGAGGAAAATATTGTTCTGTATCAACCTCCAAAATGGACCATTCCTCATGTTAACCACACTGAGAAATCGTTGTTCGGCGAGGTGTGCCAGTCTTCTTGAGTAACCCTCAAGAAGAGAGACTTCCCTAGACCACTCCCCATGTTAACCACAATGGGAAGTCGTTGTCTATGATAGATCAACAATCTAGACCATTTCCCATGTTAACCACAATGGTAAATCGTTGTCCATAAAAAATCTCAATCCACTTTCCGAACATGAAAGAATCTGCCCAACTGGGCTATTTTTCAATCTCGAAAATAAATGTCTTCAATAATATTTTTAGTGCTCCCTCCCAAACTGGAGATTCATTTCTTCCCTTTCAGCTAAGGGATTTATTTCCACGATCCCCATCTTCTCTCGAAAATATGCAAAATTTATTCTGGATAGAGGTTTTGTTAGGATGTCTGTTGTCTTCTCATCTGTGGGGATATACTCGAGCTTTACCTCTCCTTCCTGGAATTTATCTCGAATAAAGTAGTATTTGATCTCAATGTGTTTCGACCTTTCATGAAACATGGGATGTTCTGATAATATTATACAACTCTGATTATCACAATGTATTATGGTCGATTCTAGAATCTGATCAAATAAATCATAGATTAACTTCCTTATCCATATTGCTTCTATGCATGCTTCACATGTTGCGATATACTCTGCTTCTGTTGTGCTAAGTGCGACAGACTTATGTTTCCTGCTGCTCCAAGATATCATAGCAGAGCCCAAGCTGAAATACATACCTGAAGTGCTCTTTCTGTCTTCTGCACTTCCTGCCCAATCTGAGTCTGTGAATCCATGAAGTTGGATATCACTGGATGCGGTATATCTCAAGCCATAGTTTATTGTTCCACGAATATATCTTAATACATGCTTTGCAACTATCCAGTGCTCATGTCTTGGTTGCACCTAGAACTGGATTAGTGTATTCATGGCAAAGCAAATGTCTGGTAGAGTATTTACCAAATACATCAATGACCCAATTAGTTATCGATATAGAGATGGATCTACTGGATCAGAATCTAGATCTTTTACTTTTCTTATATCCGCATTCATAGGAGTGTCCATGGACTTACAGTCCATCATTCCAAACTTTTGAAGGATCTTTATTGCATACTTTCCTTGTCCAAAGAATACTTCACCACGCTTTTGCCATACTTCTAGTCCCAAGTAATAATGCATGAGACCTAGATATTTTATATCAAATTCAGAAGCTAGTTCCTTCTTGCACTGAATGATGAGAGACTCTTCACCTGTTATGAATAGATCGTCAACATATAGTAGCATAATTACAGGTGCATTGTCCATGACTTTATAATAAAGGTTTGGATCTGCATGACTCTTGGAGAAACCAAGTCACGTTAGATAGTTGTCCATTTTGGCATACCAAGCCCTTGGAGCTTGCTTGAGTCCATATAGAGATTTTTTTAATCTGCAAACGTGAGTGTCTTTGGAATGTACCTCAAACCCTTGAGGTTGTTCAATATATACTTCTTCTTCAATTTCTCCATTGAGGAAAGTTGTATTTACATCCATCTGATGTAAGTTCCATCCCATGGAAGCGACAAGAGATATGATAGCTCTGATGGAAGTATATCTAGCCACTAGAGCAAAAGTTTCATCATAATCTTCTCCCTCCTTCTGGGAGAACCCTATGGCTACGAATATTGCCTTGTATTTATCCACGCTTCCGTCTTCTGCATGTTTGATATTGTATACCCATTTTGAAGTTACCACTGATTTTTCTTTAGGTCTAGGTACAATTTCCCATAACTCATTTTTCATAATGGATTGATGCTCTTCCGTCATAGCTTCTTTCCATTGTCCCTTTTGAACTGCTTATTCAAATATGGTAGGCTCTTCATCTAGAATCTTCGTCATGTATGTTGCATAACTTGATAATCTTTTAGGTCTTTTACTCTTTTTGAATGTTCCTTCTGGAACCTTGATTCTTTTTGCGTCTTGTAAAATAGCTTCAAGACAAGCTGGTCATTTCTTGGTCTTGGGTACGATATCTGAATCAATGTTTTTGCATGGCTCCATAGGATGATCATGTTGTTCCTTTTCATCATTTTTCATTTTTTGTGTTTTCTTCATTAGGTTCTTCAATCTTTTCTTCTTCAATAGTTTCTTCTATGGATTTCTTGAAGGCCATCTTTTCATTGAATGTTACATCTCTACTGACTTCGATCTTGTGTTGTTCTGAGAAGGATTCTTCTGATGTCATGTCCTTCAATATATGATGAAGATTTCTATTCTGCACATATATTGTTGTCATTGTTGCTTCTCCCCATAAGAACATGGATAGACCTTGATCATTCAGTAAGGATTTTATGGTTTCTTCAATAGATCTGTTATTTGTTTCTGATATACCATTTTGTTGAGGATTATGAGGAACAGTCAGCTCCCTCCTAATCCTTGCCAATTTGCAGAGTGCAATGAATTCCTTCAAGGTGTATTGTCCTCCATTATATGTTCTTAATGTCTTGATCTTCTTGTTCGCGAGGTTTTCTATCTCTGCTTTGAATTCTTGGAATTTGCTGAATACTTCATCTTTTGTCTTTAGTAGGTATAGCCAAGTCTTTCTTGAGTAGTCATCTATGAAGATTACGTAGTAAAGAGATCCTCCTAGATATCTGACTGGCATCGGACCACAAACATCTGAATCTATTAGATCTAGGATCTCCTTAGATATGTTGTTGTTTCTTGGGAATGGTTTCTTGGTATTCTTCCCAAGGGAACATCCCTTGCAAATTCCTTCATGTGTAGATTTCAATTCTGGTATTCCTTCAACCATTCTTCTAGGAAAAGGTAATGCTTGATAATTAATATGAGCGTACCTTCTATGCCAAATCTCATTAGGGTTGACTTCATCATGTACGAGAGATTCTTCATTTTGTTCTAGTAATCTATACAGATTTCCTTCACGACTTCCAATAACCCTAGAATTCTCTATGCTAGAGTCTTTATGCCATGATAACAATTTTCCATCCACGAAAGCTATTATGTTTCCCTTGTCTTCTAGGCATGATATCGATACAATATTCTTTTCTAAACCAGGTACATATAAAACATTGCTTAAGTGAACATTGTTACCTGATTTCAACTTGACGGAGGCTTGTCCAAATCCTTCAACTGGATAGGTTCTTTTGTCTCCAAGATCTACCTTGTATGATGTCTTCTTCTCATTTAGGTTTGAGAGTCTGGCTTGATCTATGGTCATGTTCCTAGAATCTCCACTATCGATTATCCACATGTCGTGTTTAATCATTCCAGTGAATGTTGAATAGTGTAAGAGACTGATCGTTTCACTCATATCTTCAGTTGAATGGTGGTTGGCCATGCTTAGATCCAAAAATTCAACTCTGACATTTATGTCTTCTGGGATAGCCAAAAGGTGCACTGAACTAGGGTGCATTTGAATATATTCTCCTTGAGAGAGATACTCCATCACAAGGTGTTGGATCTGAGATTAGTGTTTCTGCAATTGCTTCTGCTAGTAACCCTAGCGACAGTTTATTGGAAGCTTCTCCTGCTATTAACCCTAGCGACAGTTCCTCAACGATCTCAATATCCTAGCAATTATGCTTCCTTCCAGCGTTTAGACTGAATGAAGGAAGTGTGGGCCCATAACCTATTAGAATATGAAGGATTGTGCTCGTTTTACCATTGACAATACCCTTGTCACCCAACCATAGGCCGAAGCCACCCTCCGAGCACCTTGACCTTGACAAAGAGAAGAATTCTGGTAGTAATCAATAGCCAAGCAAGGTTAATGCACCAAGAAAGAAAGTAACCAAAGCTGATAAGATATTCCAACCCAGAAACTGGTGCAACACCTTCCCCAGAACTTGCACACAAAACTATCGGACTACAGTGCGCACAAGTGACTTCTGCAATTCTGAGAATGTGTATAATGAGAGACTGGCGCCCTATATTTATAGTAATTCTGGAAGGCTTGCCTAGGCTGACTTCTCCTTCTGGGTAGTAATTAATTCATATTAATTATATTTCTACAACCGACATCTTGTCTAGGGTTTCCTTCATTTCTTTGCTTCCTTCCGGAACATTCTAATATTGTCAAAGGTTACAATAGAGGTTCATACCTCCCAAAGCTACCATAATATCAACACATACTAGGTCCAGGCTGGGATCATCATGAAGACTCTTGCGACCACTCAAGAGGAGCGGCTTGGAGTGCCCAGTGTGGTACCCTCCCTCCATGGTTTCATGCCAATGATAAGTTTCGGTAATCTTTTGCGTGTCCTGATGCTTGGAAATGACTAGGTCAAAGAAGAGTACTCTCCTGGATGGTGTACTATGGGAGAGTGCCATAAGTTTCTTTGATTGATTAAGTGGGGATATAATAACACATGTGAGTACTTGAAGTACTCCACTCAACCAGAAATACAACTAATATATATATGACTTGACCTATCCATGCTAATTCTGGGTCAAATCCAATTGCTACTAAATAAACTCAGTTAGCTTGGTAAACTTAATCTACTGGTGGTGACTATGGGTGTTTCTTCCATCACTGAAACTCGCTAATAAACTAGATCTCGAATGGGATCTGCTACTTTGCCTTTGATACTGAAGCCTTTGCTGCCAATTCATTTCATGCCTTGAGCAGAGCCCTACCTTAGTATGAAAAACCTGTAAGCTAATAAAATAATGTAGGTTCCCTAAGTCTGTCATCTCAAAATGGTTTTGAAACTATACTTCACTTGGATAATACAATGAGGATCTCTACTAGTGACAATGAGATCATCAACATGCAAAAAAAGAACCAAAATCTCATCACCCACTCACTTGATATAAATATTGATTTTAGAGAGGAATTTGGAAAACCCTCAAACAAGGAGAAATTGGCCCATCTTCTTGTACCAATCCCATAGAGCTTGCTTGAGTCCATATAGTGATTTATTGAGTTGGGACATAATATTAGAGTAACCTTGAATAAATCCAAGAGGTTTTTCCATATAAATGTCTTCCTACATATCCTCATACAAGAATGCAGACTTAATGTCCATATGATGGTCCTCCCATCTCTGTGAAGTTGCAAGTAGAGAACAAGGAGAATGGAATCCATCTTGGCAACTAGAGAAAATGTTTCATAATAGTAAAGGACTTAGAATTGAGAGAAACCCTTGGCTACTAATCAATCCTTATAGTTGACCTCACTTCCTCTTGTTCAAAACCTCACTAATCTCGTACTAGCAACATAAATGGACCTTGTGCAATCTACATAATAATCCATGCCCATAACTCATACTTCTTAGTCATACCACTCTTCCAGACCTCTCCTATTTTCAAAGTAACCACATCTCCCAATGTTCAAATCTCCAGCAATCACCTGAGTAGGAAAATAATTCTTGAGAACCTCAAGTCTTTAGCTTCTCTACAACTCCTTGAGCCTATTGTCCAAGCTCTAATACCAAATTATAAATATAGGACTTGTTATCCCCATTTTGTGTCATAACTAAGGAGATCATGTCTTGAGGCCCTCAGGTTGTAGATATGGAGTGTCAAGAGATGGAGACCCTTCTCACCACCACAAATGTCAGGATACTTAGGATGGCGTCCACCACACCAGCTGGCTTCTGAGAGGCATTGGGCCTTGCTCCATGAGGTACAAGTCAGGTATTATGGTGAGTGTCAATATATTTGAGGCATTTTGAGTATCTTGTATCTTCGACTACTTTAGATTTCATGACATATGCTTGGACATTATGCCTTTTTCCTCGTTTCACCTTGGTGGTTGACATTATTCCCTAGTAAGTGGTCTTCCTGAAGAATGGGTTTGCTACTAGGAACTCCCTTAAAGAGTCATCGTATCGTTGCCAGCCATACTTACCAATTTCCATCACCTAAAACCCCCCATTTCCTTGTCTCTTGGTATTTTAGGGTGTATTGACCCAAGAAGGGTTTGTTCCTCATTCCATGGGAAGAAGGCGTTGAAGGAATAGAGGGATTTTTGTTGGATAAAAAGATAAAATCCTATATATAAACCTTCCAGATGCTTCTCCCAGAGATCCCTCGAGAAAGCAATGAAACACTTCTATGTAAGAAAAGAGGAACCCGCAAGAATAAAAGATAGTGAATTCTTAAGAGGTTAGTTGGAGGATAGGAGGTCTCATCACGAGCTAACCTATCATGATCATGGCTATCTAGTGGTATGACATTACTATCATCTGGTCACCAAGCCAAGGTAATGGCTCTTAGTTACACAACTGAGATAAAGGAGGTCTCATCATGAGCCAACCTTCTCATTTCCGCAAGGTATTTATGAGTGAAACTATCATTATCTGGACACAATGCTATGATAGTGGCCTTCAACTTGTTCTTTAAAACATGAAAGAAATAAAGAATGGCAAGAGGATGGGCTTGGAAAAAGTGCATGGAAAACAAAGGTGCCACACACCCTCTACAAAGGCACCCATGAATGAGACACTACAACCCCTTGTATGTCATGAATCCCATGCCTAGTGAGTCTTGATTCATAATCACTTCATCTACTTCACATGTCTTGGAGAGGGGTCACTTGGGAAACACTCCTTGACCTAGGGAAATATATACCCAATAGGATACCTCGTCAACCCTCACATATCCAAGCTTGGCAAGTTGCATAATGTCTTTGAGCACTTACTTGTTTGACCGAGTAATCTTTGATGCACATGCTTAGGTGGCTCATTTATTGATTTGATTTACTCACCATGATATTATTACTTGAGATCCTTGGAGGGCGTGCTTATTTGTCTTTGCAGGATCTAGCTGGTGGACAGTTTTGGAAGAAGAAGTTGAGCTTGGGCTTCCATGGGGCTTGAATCCCATAGGTTGGATGCCAAGGGCCTGCATGCCAAATGACAGAGGCATATATTTGGAGGCCTAGAAGACATCATGGTTGAAATTACCTAGCCCTTACATGCCAAACATTTTTCCTAGGAGAGGAAAAACTGTCACTTTTAGAAGCTTGACGTCACCTAGAGGGTTAGGGTTTTGTGGTGAAGGTATAATGTATTGCTTGATGACATGTGGGATGTTTTGAAGGAAGGAATCTTGAATACCATCAAGAGAGGACTCATATGAGTGACAAGTGTCCTTTGGATGCCTAGCCATGCATCTACTACCCCAACAACTTCTTCAAAGTGCCAAAACGTCCCCTAAAGGGGTGATGTCACATTATTCTAAGGTTTCTTTTGTGTAAAAGTGAAATTTAAGTGAATTGTTTAATATTATTTTGTTGCAAGGGGTAAGATAAGGGTTGTGGACCCCTTATCTTATGTTTTACCCTTGCTAATGTGGACAAACTATGTGAACGACTTTTTGTATAAATAAAGATCAGAAGATCTCAATTTAAATCATAACTCTCCCATTGTGAAGAGCTAAGGACTGAAAATTTCGATACCCTTGAGGGTTTTTGTTATATTGTGCTATGGTATGGTGTTTCTTTGGTTATGGAGTTGATGATGATGATGCGCTAGCAATTGGAGGTCGTTTGATTGCTATTGTGGTGGTTTATCTTGGCATCTTATAGTTTATCTTGTTGCTATTGGATTGGTAAGATTTTTATTTTACTTATTGCTATCATTTGTAATTCAAGATCAAGATAGATTTTGTTAAAGTTAAGTAGGAATTATAAGTGCATACACCCCTACTTTAGCTCCATCATAATTTTAAGCATATAATTATTTGTCTGCAAGGGTTTGCTAAGGAAGTATAAGCGCATACACCCCTTAGTTTTAAACCATAGCTAGGTTACTTTCCTTGGGGAATAAGAGGATTTATACCCCCAAGGAGGTAGTAGCTTTAGCTCTTTTATTTTGACCCATTAACCCATAATCAAAGCCACTAGTTGTTGCATTGGAGAAATAAAACATTGTATTGGTAAACGTGAAAAGTTGAAGTTTTGAAGTTCTCTCACTTGGACATTGTTCCTTGAGCCTTAGGTTATCTTGCCTCATTGAGGTGTCCTATTTCACCCACTAAAACTTGATTATGTTAAAAAAATAACCTACAACCATTAGGGCTGCATAAATATAACCTTTTAACCCTAGATAACTCATAAAATGCCCCTAGGAATTGGCTATAACTTTTCCCTAACAAACTACTAACTTTAGCACACTTTTTGAGCTAGTTTGAAGTGATTTTCATTGGCTGAATTTTATATTATAAGGCTTGGTTTTATACATCCATAAAGCTGATAAATATATCTATAGTAAGGTTTTTGTGACAGCGTTGCTTTTTTGCTAAAGTCTTACTCTATCGTTGTTGAGTTGAACTAGTGTTTACTAACTTGTCTCTTGCTTATTCAATTGGAATTTTAGCACTTATTTTGCAAACCTTATTATATTTTATATGTTGATATATATCACTGATTATTGCTGAAATTAGGGACGACAATATTAACTTGCTTTTCCACCTAACATACTATATGAAAGTGTGGATTTTCTTGTGTCTCAAGCAGGTACAAACACTTTTGCAGGTACCCAAAGACTTGGAAACATTAAACCAACTGGAGACGAGTCATCAAATCCATTTCCCTCTTCCATCATTGAAATTTAGGGGGATACTTCTCTTCCTTCCCTTCCATCCATCTCAATCCCCCAAGGGTCACCGGGATCACCTCCCTAGAGTGACCTAGTCACCCTTGAAGCGCAAGACCTATATCAAGGTGACATTGAGTACAACGTCTCAAAGTTGTCACCATTTTGGTGGTTGTGTCGGGCTTTTCCCAACCTACAACTTGTGCAATAACATGACTATGAGGCTCCAAGTCCTCAAATTAACACTTAGATTGGGTAGAATTAGTTGGATCACTCCTGAGTGTCACGACGCTTAGGAAGTAGAGAAAGTATGTGGGTGGGGTCTTATGGGATGCATACCAATCGATTTGACTTCAATTTTTAATGTACAGTGAGCAGTCTGAAGGTAGGTGATAGCCCAAGTCAAGATATAAGATATGAAATTGCGCAGACCCATCACCAATACATAATTCCCAAGTTGACCTAGTTTGCTAGTAGTTTCTGTTGTTTATGATTTTGATCCTATTGATTATGCAGTTGACTAAGCTAATGAACTTGGACCAGTTGGTCTAGTTCCAGGGCGATAACCCACCCGTTGGAGATTGATATCGATACCTATAAGAAAAGGCAAGGGCATACATAAAGGTGAACTTTAGCGTGGTTCCAAGATGAGATCCATATAGAGAGTGATATCCTTATGTTGATGTTCTTTATATATGATATTCTTATGTCTGGAAGTGAGATCAAGATCCTGCAGCTTCCCTTCGCACTTCCCTTCACTCCGTGGAAGGTTCATTTGTGGTTTAAGAAGCACCCGAAGTAGGAGCATAGGTGGCTAGAGTATTTGACCTAGTTGTTTCATTGGTTGAATAACCACCATCAACATAGGCATAGGCCTTTCTGGCACCGAAGGTAGAGGAATCAACACCAAGTTGCATTTTTACCAGATCCTCTAATTCGAAAGCCAATTGATCTTGAATTAGTTGATCCTGCATAGGAAAAAGCAGTGGTAAAGGCAAGAGAAATAACATAGGTATCGACATCAAATCCAACCAAGCATAAAATCTAAAAAGAACCCTCGACACCTACGAGAGAATTTGGACAAGCAACAACGGTAGCAAAGAAAAGCCTAGGTATGAGGGCACAACTATCCTTTGGAAGTAGTACCACGTCGTAGCATCAATAAGTACACCAATGGGGAGCATTTACGACAGTTCCAATGTGTTTGCTCCATGCATTATGAATTGTTGATGTCCTTAACTGGTGTAATAGATCCTATAAGTTTTAGTACCAAAGCTTGTTTATTCACCCACATCAATGTAGATAAAATCTCCACTTATACCTTCCAAATCGATAACTTGTTGCAGAGACTGAACCATTGGAAGGAGAGCACACCTCCGAGGTTAAGGTAGCGGGGGAAAAGGTAGGGGAAGAGGATTCACCTCCAGTTATAGATCAAAATCAAACAGTAGATCCACTAGCACCTCACCTATAATTCCTTCCATCTGCTTGATATTGAGACCTACTAGTAGCGATTGAAGTAGCATCTAAGCGCACATCTGAGTCATCGGCTTAAAAAGCAGTTTAATCAATACCAATTTTAATAGCATTGGTAGCAGAGCATGTTTAAGTTCAAGCAGACTTTGTTGCTTACTTTGACTTTTTCAAGTTTTTTACCACCCACCAGTAGCATTTTATGCAAGAAAGGCAGGGAAAAATCCAAGTATGAATCCACCACCATCAATAGCAAGATAACCCCTACTAGATGATCCAATTTTAGATATCCTAGTTATAGATCCGATTGAAGCACATGTTGAAGCATCCGTTGCATAAGCAATTGAACTTGTCTCGTATTCACCACTTTCAGTGCTTAGTTGGTCCTTATCCCTACACCTTTGCCTTCGACCCAATAGTTTAAGCATCAATGTCAATAGCATTAGCATCAATGATAGTTCTAGACATAGTGGAATAATCCGTTCCAATTCCTGTTTACCTAGCCTCACCCGCATATTAACCCACAACAAAGCCAACAAAAGATCTTGTTCCATTGGCAGTTGAAGAATCAACTAGAACATAGGCTATGGCAACGCTGAAACTCTTGTTGGGGGAATACCTGCACTAAAGCATAGGTACACTCACATATAGCTATAGAGGTACACTCCTCCATCCACATTGACAAGTAGGGTAAGGTGCTAACAACATAAATGAAAGATCCTTATATACACTTACTTTGATTATATTCTACTTTCTTTATAAAAAACATTCCCTCAAAAAATACATTAGAAATATTTAAAAAAAATTCCAATATAAATTTAAAAATAAAATATAAAATTAATAAAACATTAAAAACAATTTAAAACTGTTGAAAACCCAATCCACTAGAATTATGGTATTAGTCACTTGCATAGGATTCCTATGAAAGGTCAAGTGACTATAAGTAACTATAACCAAGGTCAAGATTCCAAGAGACATTGGAATACAAATAAAAACTTGAACATAAATGTATTTATATCTGTATCATATCTATGATTAATATTCAATGCACGTTTATCCTATTTCATGTGTCCAATAGTGGTAAGTGGTATAAGAACGACCTTGATTCTTAGGCATGATTTGAGTGGTATAAGAACGACCTTGATTCTTAGGCATGATTTGAGCTATGATAGTTGTCTAGTAGCTGAGTCCTCGTTATTCTTTGGGTGTTTTCATTCCACTCTTGAAAAAAAAAAAAAAGTCTCACTCTGCTTGATTCCCTCTGCCCATATGCATGTCTGTCCTGGGCGCTCATTCCAACGTGTGGAAACGCTTTCGAGTTTGTTCCTCTGGCCCGTCAGTATGCCCAAAGGTCTATTCTCTGTGAAAAATGCCCCTCTTATCAAGTCAATTCGCAGGTGGATTAGCACCCTCCTCGATACATGTGAAATTATTCTCCTTCTCTATTCTCACGATTAGGTTTTGGTTTTTGGCGTCGTTTGCATAGCGCAACCGCTAGGGTTTCCCTCTCATATCTCCCTCAATTACCAGACACTTCATGCGATTTTATTCGACCATAGTTTTCAATCAACAGTCGACACACCTCGGTTTTATCTCATACGTGGAACATCGGGCAGCTTCTGTGGACGAGTCAGCCATATGATCTGCCGAAAAAAAGTGAACGAAACGCAGTGTGAGTATTCATGGTGTTGAGAATGGTTTCGGCCATTGGAAAGGTGAAATGAGTCTCGTAAAGAATAGAAAATTGGGTGCCAAATTTCTACATCACGATAAAGCAGATAATTTCGTTTTTGTTTATGTTATGAAATTGGACGTTGGAAAAGACTAAAGGAAGCTTGGGAAGAAAGGGTGTGTATGTTCTATAACTTTGGAAAAGTGGAAACAGAAAAACATTTGATTTTAGAGTGTGAAACTTTCAAAGACAGCAGGGATAGTTGTGTGAGTATTTTAACAGCTAACTCTTGGAATAATTTATTCAACGAAGAGACTATGGAGAAAGTGGAGAGCTTATCATCAAGCTGAACAGGAAAAAGACTGAAATGCAGAGATCAGTATATGAAAAAGACTGAAATGCAGAGATCAGTGTATGAGGCGATCTGTCCCATAAACATTAAAATTTCTTCTTCTTGTTTGGAAGCACAGATGCAGGAAAATGAAAGCAATCAACACAAGGGAATTTCAACTATTCGAATTAGTTTTCTCGATTTTTCTGGTGCTGGGGTCTTGGTATACGTTTTCACAAAGCTCTCTCTCTCATTCCACATTGGGTGCTTTGTCCCTCCGTCAGTCTCCTTTTGGTTCGAAGGGTTCTAACCAACGACTTAGATTGAGTTCTTACAAGAAAGTCCAAAATAATTCCGACCATGGTCCATGACGGAAATGCCAGTTAGCCGCTCAGAGTTAGCCGCTCAGAGAGGGCTTGCGTTCAAATTTCTTCACTGCGAACAAGACACAACAGAGCTGTGCATTGGACAATGACAACGATTGATCTGAACCCCTTCGGAAACGAATCCCAATCTTTCTCGTTCCTCTTGAAGCTTCAACGAGAACATGAAAGAACATGACTGTAAGTCTAATTGAAATCTACAGTTAGGTTTCTATTTTCTCACGCGCACTTTGAGAATGCAGGGATTTGTGAGAACGTGTTGCCCACTACCCTTGTGAATTTCTATCCTCGACGCTTCTTCCCCATCGATCTCTACAAGAAGTTCCTTATAGGATTTTCGAGTTCGTTTTATACCTCTATTGAGGTCCATACCAGTGAGTGGGGCTTTGAGATCTTTGACATTCCGGGCATTGAGATGGAGTGAGCCCAATGATCAGTGCATTCCAATAGTGCGGGCAGAGAACGGTTTCAACCTTAGTGATACGATACTGATGTATAATTCTTGGAGAAATGCGCGTGATGCCTTGCAATATGTCAGAGTGTCACGTATATCACGCTCTATCACCAGATGAATCTGTCCTTGTGATTGCAGCAAAGAATTTTGAGTGTCTAACTTTACATTGTGGAGGTAAAGAGTTTTACATTGTGGAGGTAAAGAGTGGCAGTTTTTCTCTTCAAATTGTTGCAATAGGAGAGAATTTGACTCCAGCGGACCTGAGTTGTACTAATCATTCAAGACTCCAAGCACTGCGGTATGCTGGATTGGTTATGCATTTGAAACTACACGTGCATTTGCCCTTGTTGTATAGGGATTTTCTATTGGTGCTTTCACTTTACTGACTGATATCTCTCGCCTGGCCTATGCCTCTGGATTTTGAATAGCTCATGGTGGTCATGGTCAAGAGGACTCCGAACTTCCTGAAGATCGTTTCAACTCCAAAACACTGGTAACCTGTAAATAATACTTTTGTAAGTTACTTGTATTTTTTGAAATTATGTTTTCTGTAAACATGTGTATTTTGGGTAGAAGTTGACGCCCTGCATTTACTGAGTTTGCATAGTTGAGTTTTCCTTGTAAAGTTTGGGTGGAGTTGCAAGAAACCTGTGACATCTAATTCTATCGTCAAAATGGCTCAAGTTGAGGAACCGTTAGAGTTAATGAACACTCTAATCCTCTCTTTTGTGGGTAATACAATCACCATTGACAAAAAATCTAGGCCAAAGTAGCACTGCAACAAACTCAGACTCAACTTTGTCACAACGTACTTGAGCGAAAGAATCTTTGCCAACATTATAAACTAATCCTTGTTCAGAACTCTCATTTCGAAGATGATAAAGGTGACAATGCCTATTCGGACCAACAACCAACACACGAGCAACTCAGTGAGACAACTCCAGATTCAAGTACATATGAAGTTCAACTTCCTCTTTCCAAGCCAATAATCAGACCTTGGGAAGAAATAAAAAATAACAAGCACATAACCAATATCAGATATGAAAAAGAAATCACCATTCATATTCCTGACTATACTAAACCGATCCAGTTCCAGAGTGTTGGATTGCTAAAAGAAGGTTCATATTCACCTGCTCCAGTTCAAGAGCAGATTTCGATATGCCAACATCGTCAGTGAGTTGGCCACATGAAAGATCAGTGTTTTGATCTTCATCCTTGTGAGCATTGTGGAAAACACAATCATCCTTCAAACAGATGTTTGAACAACAAGAACTTGCAAGAGTAAAGAACCACTATGCATGGATGACTTCTTGGTGATGGTCATCAATAACCAAGAAGATATCGAATTCATATTGTAGAATTCACTCCCGAGTATTGACACATCTTGTAGTGAAAGGATTTGCATCTTCTCACCTTATACATGATAGGGGGGAACCACATTAGTGATTGATAGTCATGCTTCAAGTTTCAAAGTCTCATCAATTCAAGTAGTAACAAGTGGGCATGCTTTGATTTGTGATCACCCAAAACCACCATATTGGTTTGTGGTTTTCCTTAAACCACCACTTAGTAGAATACTTACAACTTTTTCTACATAATAGTTTATGGTCATTTTTAAACCAACATTTGAGAGCACTTCCAATTAGCAAAAGACATAAGCTTCCAACTTCTATATAACTTAGGAAATGTTATGTAAACCATTGAGCCTAGAGCCAAGTTCCAGAGTTTGTGGTAATCTTTAAACCACTAGATTAGTTTGTGGCATTCCTTAAATGACCATCACCATTTATTGGAAGACATCAGCTTTTGCTAGTCATTCGGTTTGTGGTCATCCCAAAACCACCAGATTCAAAGAGCACATTCAACCATTAGTAGTTGCACACTTCTAGATTTCAGTTGTCCACAAAAATTCATATTTCAGCACTCACCTTGAACTCATATACACCCCTTCGGCATAAGGGGGGGAATATTGAAAATATAATCTGCTAGGGTTATGGTATAATAGTCACTTGTGTAGGAGTGTGAAAGTTCAAGTGACTGTAATAGACGTCGGGAGTCCAAAAGACGTATTGAAATATAAATCAAACGTCAACATCAATGTAATTGTATATGTATCATATTAATGATAATATGCACTTCATGTTTATCCTAATTCATGTGTCCAACAAAAACAAGATTAAAAAAATAAAAATACTACAAAATTTAAAAATCAAGAAAATTATTTAAAAAGTAAGAAAAACACAATTTAAAATAAAATTGAAAAAACACAATATTAAAAAACTTTTAAAAAAGAAAACTATAAAAAACGCAACATTCTTGTGAAGTTTTGGGAGAGGAGGGGTGGTGATGCCATGCAACACCTTCCCCTGTCCCCCCAAATTTCACAAGAATGTTCATCGATGACCTCTCCTCCTGTTACTCCTTTGAGTAACAGGAGGGGGTGTTGTCGATGGGAATTCTTGTGAAGTTTGTGGGGAGTGATGCCTGACATCCTCCAAACTTTCCAAGAATGTTATATTTTTCTTAGTTTTTTTTTATTGTTTTTAAATAACAATAAAAAAAAAAAAAAATTAAATTTTATCTTTAATTTAAATTTTGTTTTAAATTGTTTTTTTAAATATTTTTTAAATTATATATATATATATATATATATATATATATATATATATATATATATATATATATAATTTACACTTTCTTCACTCCCTATTGTTTTTAAAATTTAAAATGTTTATTTTTTATTTATTTATTTTTAACTTTTTATTTAAAAAGATATTTTTTTTCTCTTATGAAGTTTTTCCTTTTATTTTTGTTTTATTATAATTTTTTTTTTTCAATAATATAAGGCTTTTGAGCCATGCTTTCCAAAATGTTATAATTTTAAGCTTAGAAAAAAGAGGGTGTTATTGATACCAACTCTTTTTTATTTGAGGGTTGGTCTTAAGATTTTGGTTTCAAGGGTACCAACTATCAAGGTAATGATTTAAAAAAACTTCAATTATATCCTTAGAAAAAAGGGGGCTACTACTTGGAGCACGAGTTTTCGATTCGATGGTTCATTTTAAGGTTTTGGTTGCAATGGTACCAGTCATCAACTCCAGAGGTTTCAAAGAAGTTGTAGATTTAACCTCAAAAATAAAAAAAAATGGTGTTGGTGTTAGCACCAATTTTCAATTTGGGGTTTTTTCAAGGTTTGTGTCGACAACATTACAATGTTGTTAAGGCTATGGTTGCAAACTATGGTAATTTTTAATCCTAAGAAAAAAGGTACTACATGTAGCACCATTTTTTAAAATGGGGTAAAAATAACCACTAAATTTGACCTCTAAAAAAATGAGAATTATGAAGGGTTCTCGTCATGTTGATGACTACGTTTCTATCAAGTGACTTACAAATTTGTAGGTTGAGTGAAAATTTGACTCAAGATGTTTGTAGCCATTTGTGTACCCCTGTTATTTTTCTAGGCTTATATTTTCAAGCATGACAATGTCCATGACCAATGGAAGCATCATGAAATCAAGGTCAAAGGCTCAAAAACTATACTTTTGTAGAGAACTTTGTTTTTGTTTTTAGCCACATATAATATACTTGTTTATGTCTATCAATGAAATTTTTTCTCATGTCAATTACTACTTGGGCTTGGGTGAGAACAAAGTTTTGGATGCATGTTGAATTTATCTATTTGTTCTCATTTGTTGAATTTTTCACATTTATGTTTGAAAATTGTAGAAATATCAAGGAAATACCTTGAGGCAAGGTCGATGAACCCTTATATGGTTGAATCCATAGGTGTCTTCATTGACAAAGAGAAAATTTCTCACTTTAAGGTTTCAAATATTTACATTCACAATTTTGATATCATTAATTATTTTTCCTGCAAAGTTTACATTTGTCACTATCTAACTCCAAGTGTTAGTTCAATCTATGAGTATCATTGTTACCATTTATTGGTTTTATTGTTGCTATAATGTTATTGGTAATCCGACATGCAATATAAGTCTCTGATTTGATTATCATAGGATTAGGCATACTAAATCTATGCCACCCACTTTACACTACGTCAAAAAAGTATATATATATATATATATATATATATATATATATATATATATATATATATATATATATATATATATATATATATATATATATATATATATAT